>ML421488.1:0-81816 GCA_005239525.1 Nicotiana knightiana | reverse complement strand
CCCAGAACTGCTAGATGCAATCCTTGTTGTACAATGGATTGCTTAACTTCTGATTTCTTCCATCTCACCATTGGTTCTCCATGTAAAAACTCGACTGGTTTTAGGTTTAAGGGGTTTACGTGCATGGGAGCATTTAATGCTTGGGGTTGAAGAATTTTCGCGTAGGTTTGGATGTTTGTAGGGTTAACAGGTGGTTGGGGGATTGGTGTAGGTGTAGGAGACGACTGCCCAACCTCCATTGAAGGCTGGGCAGTGGCCGGAGTGGCCATGGACGAGGTTTCTCTCTCTAGTTGCCCTAATCGCCTCTCAAATCGCCAGAGCCTCTCTCTCTCTAGTTGACTTTTTATGTTTTTTTAAAGAACTTAGCTTTATCATATGGAATTGATTTCTATAGCTTGTGTTGACTGTATCGAGTTGTTTGTGGCTAGATTCGAGTCGTTCAGAGGCTGATTCGCGAGGCAAGGGCTAGTTGGAGTAGATATTTTCACGGTTTAAGGTAAGTAACTCTTTAAAACTTGGTTCTGAAGGTATGAATCCTTGAATTACGTGTTATGTGGTTGGTGTTGTGGTGACACACATGCTAGGTGATGGGCGTGTGGTCGTGCACCATGGTAATTGTGACCCGGTCGATTCTGTGGTATTGTGTTATGATCAAACCTTGTTAGTTTTCACGCGATCCCAATGTGTTCGACTAATTGAGCTGCAATCCATGTTACAAATCATGTTTAGGCTATATGTTTATCTGGTTGAGACCCACTGGGGTCATCTGTTGTTGAGTTATTTGCTTAAATGGAATTTTATACTTGGTCACATCCATCATTTGCATATCATAGCTCAATCTCTATTACTATTAATTGTTGTATCATATATCATTATTTGGGATGATTGGCATGAGACTTGTGAAATCGATAGACAAGAGAGATGGATGACTGAGTTAGGGCACACGAGTCATTTTATGAGTGAGATTTGTGGATCAGGATGCACGCCGCAACAGGCCTTCTTGGCTTTATATATATTATTATTATTATGGATCGGGTTGCATGTCGCAGTAGGCCTTATAGGATTATTTATATTGTTATGGGATCCGGTTGCACGTCGCAACAGGACATATTGGCATTATATTAGCGGTTGGGCAAGATCCGTCCCTCTGGAGTCTGACATACCAGCAGTGAGCGCATGTACCGTACAATGCTAAGTGATTGAGTGTGAGTTGAGGTAGTTTGATTGAGTACCCAGAGAGTGGGAGTACGTGAGGTTATTGTTGTGATGCATTACATGTGACATGCACATTTGACATGTAGATTTAGAAATAAAACATTCCTCGTATCAGTCATACTTGGCATATTTCATCTGTGCGAAGCTTAAACTGTTAAACTTGAAAACATGTCTACAATTCTTTACTATGTACAAATTATTCATGAGTTTCCCGTGAGATATTAATGTCATTCTTCCCGTCATATTTGTATGGTTATAAATCTGAATTTGGACTGTAGCTATCTGAGCTCGTCGCTGCTTTCAGCTCAAAGTTAGTATTGTTACTTATTGAGTATATTGGGTGGGTTGTACTTATACTACACTCTGCACTTCTGTGCAGATCCAGGTACTCCTGGGTACGTCAGTTGCCAACTTTGGAGCTTTATCTATTAGAGACTATTGAGATAGTTACCATAATGTCGCAAACCTTGACTCTCCTTCTTTCCGTTTAGTAGTATTGTTCTATCTTTCTAGGTAGTGTTTTAGCAGGCAGACTATGTTATCATGTAGATGCTCATATACTTAGTGACACCTAGATTTTGGGGAATTTTGTATTGAGTTGCAGTATTTTCTTATCAGTTATTATGAAATTTTCACTATTTAAGTTTATTTCAGTATGATTTAAATTAAAGATTCATGGTTATATGTGAGTTGTCGGCTTGCCTAGTTTTGTGATGGGCGCCATCGCGACATGTGAGATTTTGGGTCGTGACACTTGAATGGTTACTGAAGATCAAAATGCAAAGATATGGGCAGAACTTACTAAGGAAGAGGTGAAAATAAGCTTTCTTTGGACTGAATGGAGAGAGTGCAAGTGGTCCAAATGGATTCACCAGCAAATTTTACCATCCATGCTGGGAGATTAGAGGTGATGCTGTGCTAGAGATGATTAAAGCTTTCTTTTGTGGATCTAAATTGCCAAAGTTCATAACATACACAAACTTAGTGTTGTTGATGAGTGTCTAGAATTCATGATTTTAAGCANTAATAGGGTTTATTTTATGTGTAGGTGAATTGGAAATGGAAACGGGGCTAAACGGATGCAAATACGTCGAAGAATACGCGAGAGGGGACACCCGGACGATAGCCGGGCACCAAGCCAAACAGCCTGGGGTAGCCTGGCGTTACCCATGCGTTAGACCCATAACGCCTGGGGGGTCCTAGCGTTACCCAGGCGTTAGGGCTGTAACGCCAGGGTCTGCCTGGCCTTACCCAGGCATTTGGGCTGAAAAGCCAGGGTCCCGGGACGGCCAGAAATCAAGTTTTGACGGGTTTTAAGTGTTTCCAAGTTAGAATAGAAGTCTTTGAGACGTTTAGGGTTCATTCTACACATATAAATAGACCCAAAAACATCACATTAGGGGGCTTATGCAGATTTTCGACTGGGGATTCGACAGAGGATTCTACTGAGTTTTTCTTCTCTTCTCTTCTTTTAGTTTTATAGTTTATTCGTTCTAGAGTATTGGGTGTTACATGAATGTTGTAGTTGAAGCTTGAATTATTCTTATTGTTTATCTTAATTGGTTTGTTTATTCAATCTTGTGCTTAATTATTCAATTGCTTGATCACAATTGACTACTATCTACGAATCTAGGGTTGAACTCGGGAGAGGGAATTCTAGATTGCATATAAGATTGGGTAGAGCAAGATCTTAACCCTTCAGGGGAGCGGATTTGCGGTTAGGATAGGAATATACCTAATCGCCTTGCTTGGTTATTATACGGGAATTATTAATGCGTTCTTGTTAATCCTGATTCCATAGGAATATAGGCGTTAGGTTAGCTTGAATAGGCGAGTTGTACTTCGGGAGAAGGCTACGAGCAATATTAACCTCGTCAATCAATAAACCTGATTAGAAGATTTAGGTCGAAAACTCAACGTGATTGTTTAACAACCCATAACTCTAGAATATCAATTTACCTTGAATTCATCTTTAAGTTAGTTGTCTCTTTAATCTTTTGATTTACTATTTTAGATTAATTCTAGTTAAATATTTGTTTGAGTTTAGTTTAGTGGATAGTTAATCACAAGTCCCTCTGGGTACGATATTTGGACTTAAAATCCTATATTACTTGTCGACCACGTACACTTGCGTGTGCATTGGGAAATCAACCAACATTGTTGCCCAAGAAGAAAAATATGGCTACATTCTATGACATGAGACCTATACGTTTGAGCAATTTTTCAAACAAAATCATATCTAGGGTGATACATGAAAGGTTTGTGGATATCCTACCTACACTTATCTCACCAAACTAGGTTGGATTTGTGAAAGGAATGAGCATAGCGAAGAACATCTTGCTGATACAAAAGATTATTACTGACATTAAGAGAGGGGAATAACATCCAATGTGGTGATCAAATTATATATGGAAAAGTCATATGATAGGGTGTTTGGTCTGTTTTTGACAAAGGTATTAAGGTAAATGGGATTTGGGGAAGTATTCATTGACATGTTGCTTAGATTGATCTCCAATAAGGTACTCAGTGTTTTTGAATGCATATGCTAATGGTTTCTTCAAATCAACAAGGGATGTCAAGCAAGGAGATCCCCTATCTCTTACATTATTTATACTAGCAGTTGAGGTGTTTGGAAGAGCTCTTGATGCTTTGTTTGATAATCCAAATTTTACAGTGTTTGGTATGCCAAAGTGGAGCCACAACATTAACCATCTCTCATATGCTGATGACACTATCATTAGTTTATCTCACTATGGTGTTGTTCAGTTGATCATAAATATTTTGGAAGACTATGAGGTTGCTAATGGGCAAAAGGTTAAAAATGAGAAGTCTTCTTTCTACATGTATGAAAATGTACCTCCCGGGGAAGCCAACAATGTCCATCTTATCACTCAATTTCAAAGGCACTCATTCCTCTTTACCTATTTGGTATGTCCTATCTTCTATAGTAGGAAGGAGAAAGGAGAGGTTACAATTCTAGAAAGGGAAGTTGTTGTCCACATGGGGAAGGGTAGTGTTGATAGCACATGTACTTGAGAGTATGCCCATTAACCTATTGTTTATTGTGAATATATGTGATTGTTGAGCTAAATAGGATGTTTGCTAGATTTTATTGAAGCAATTTAGGCAATGGCTAGGCAAGTCAGTGGGCTTCTTGGGATAAATTATGTTTGCCTAATGATGAAGGTGGCTTAGGCTTTAGGTCTCTACATGATGTATGTAAAGCATTGTTTGCTAAACTATGGTGAAATTTTAGAACGAAGACTACATTGTGGTCTACTTTCATGAGGAACAAGTATTGTAATAAAATCAATGAAGTGTTAGTGCCTTGGAGGGCTGGATCTCAGGTTCGGAAAAAGATGATTTAATTGAGAGAATTGATAGAGCATAAAAATGGTGGAAAATTAAAAGTGGCAGTGCATTTTTTTGTATGACAACCGGATAGGTATGGGATCACCTTACCAAGCTTCTGGTCCTGATCACTCATGAAGTTGTACAAGATGAGCAATAGAATGAAGACATGCTGATGAATCTTCTGCCTGAAGAACTAGTTCAGCACATTTTGGAGAAGATCCAGCCACCTTAATACAACAACTTGAAGAACAAACCTTTGTGGCAACCTGAATGAAAGGGGATTTTTCAGTAAAGTCGCCATGGTAGTACATTAGGAAGAGAAGATAGAAGAACACACTTTACAAGTTCATTTGGGTGAAAGGATTACAATTCAAGGTTTGTTTTTTCATGTGGATGTTATGGAAGGAAAAATTACCACTTGATGATATTGTCAGAAGGTGGGGATACATATTTTCATCTAGGTGTTGGTGTTGTGCAAATTCTAAAGAAGAAGCCCTAGCACAAATTTAGATCTCCAGTGGCTTGGTTTACATGGAAATACTTTACTGACCTGCTGGGATTAACATTGAAGGGAAGTTACTGATTCGGGTAATCAATGAATGGTGGAGGAGGCCAGTTAACACAAGCCTAAAAGAAATATACCAAGAAATGCCATCATTGATTTTTTGGCAATTATGCAAAAGGAGAAATTCAGGCACGCATGGAAAAAATGTGTCAATAAGCAAGCTAATCTATCAGATTTCTTCCTATATTCATATGCTTTTGAAGTTGAGAATACCTACATGCTTAGGTGTTACTGCCAAGTGGCCAGATTTACATGACAAGTAGAAGTCTCATGTACCAAGGTTGAAGTACACTAAGGTTGGATAAAATGCAATACGGATTGTGCTTGTAGAGGTGGTAATGGTAGAGCTTCATATGCCTTCTGTATTTGGGATGGAATTGGTGACCTAATCTATACACATGTAGATGAAATTGAGGATGCTACCAACAATGTGGCTGAAGCTCAAGCAATTCTGGAGGCTCTAAGGTACATAGATCAATCACATTTTCCTCTTTGTTTGATTAAAACTATACTTGTTGAAAATGATATTGGATGAAGTGTGGGAACCTCATTGGGGATTATCAATCAAGTGGGGAGATGAGAACCTTAATGGCTAAGGGTGTGTTCCAAGTGGTACATGTGCTGAGAGACGACAATAAGTTAGCTGATCATTTAGATAACTTGACATTATAACAACATGCCATTGAACATATGGATTATTGCGTATTTGGACATTAAAGGAAGGAGAATATTGAATAGTGACAAGCTACAAATACCATTCATTAAGGTAAAATCTGCTAAACCAATTTCTCAATGATGAGGACATGTGATGATTTGAAGAAGAAGTGGTTGATAATCGTAGTAATGTGGAGGATGATGACGAGCTTTGGAGGATATGTGAAGGCCACTGGAGAAGGAGTACACATTAGACTTTCTGGTCAAATACATTTGGAATAGAGTAGAAAGACATTTTTTACTAACATAGTTTTCTGTTTTGCATACACTTTGCTAAGGACTGGTCCCTATTCATTGACCAAATCTAGAAGGGTGGTATTAGTATATTTGATGCTCATTCCATTTAGATGTAACCAAGGTATAGGCCAACACATTTTTCTGGTCCAGGAACACAATCTAATTAGGAAAAGGCGGTCACACACAAATGGTGGCACAAACTTAGTGATGAACTATGATTAGCTAATGAGCATGGCAACAGGTGCTGGACAATTTTGCCTCATCGTGATGAAGCTTAAAAAATCAATTTTTGACAGAAGTTTTATGAAGACAATGACCAATTACACCCGTAGAAAGAACAAGCTTCCCAGTTTTGACAACTTTGGACATAGGGTTTGCATCGCATTTGCGGGTTCCTATGGTTCACTTTGGAGAATCGACCAAGCATATACAACATATATGCCACATGTAGAAGGTAGATATGTTTGGCTTGTGCACATATATACAGGGAGGGGTCACGATTTGAGGAATACAAAGCATTGAACCAAAAGGATGGCCTTGAACTGGACAGGATTGCTGGCTCAATTTGCGCATGGTTTAGTTAAAATTATTGCTAAGCCATGTAACCAATGTTTGGCACCACAAGGAGCTAATTGTTCGAATGGATATGAAGTGCTCATGGCCAGATCCACACGAGAAGTATGGATACACGTGCAATTCTTGGTCGACTCGTAGGGATAACTTTTTTAATGTCCTTATATGGCTTGGTTATACAATTTTACATCTTAAATATTCCATAGTTCAAAGTGTACTATAAAGATTGGGTATATTACTCAACTTTGGTAATAGGTGTGATATATTTTCATGTTTTATTCTGCTACATTTTGTGAGACCTTTTGGACACTTTATTTTTTGTTATTGATATGAATAAAATACACCACTAAGCATACATCTTAGTGGTATATTCGTTAAATACAAGTGAATTAATCGGTTAATTGTATAAAAATTATTTAATGAGGCTATTAATGTAGATTAAGTTTAATTCAGAAATTATTCACGTTAGCTATTTGTTTAAAAGAGAGAAGTTAAAAAGAAAGATGTTTCATGGTGGTCAGCTCCGTTGACCGGCCAGAATCCTTTCCGAATTATGAAATCCAAGTCAGTGCTCTGTGAATATGACCTCTGCTGGCTGGAATTCAGTCTTTTTGGACAACAATAATGTGAATTCTGAGAATAAGAAAAGACTTCTTGTATTTTTATTTGTTTCTTAAATCCCTAAGAAAAAATATTGATACACTAGATTTTATGAGTATTTTAGGAAGGGAAATAATTCATAATCAATCAGAATAAATCAAATTTCAATCAGAGTAAAATATTTCCTTATAATTCAGTCAATTAACATAATTAAATCTTTCCTAATAATTAAGCGAATCAATACTCCTTCTCAAGTTGGTGAAAAGATTCCGCACATGCCCAACTTGCAAAACAATATGTGAAAAGTCCTTATGTTGTGACCTTTGGTACATCAGCTAGCTTCTTAGTGATGACACATAAAACACTCAAGACACCACTCGTAATTTTTTTTTGATGAAATGTCGATAAATTTCAACATTTTTTGTTCGATCATGCTGGACTTGATTATGAGCTATGAAGATGGCAGCCTTGTTGTCACAATAGGGAATTTTCCACTTTTCAGAGAATCTCAATTCCTCTTATAATTTTAGTAACAAAAGAAGTTCACAGACACATTGGGCCATAGCTTTATATTCTGCTTTTGCACTTAATATAGCAACTCCACTTTGCTTCTTGCTTCTCCAAGTTACAAAATTCCCTCCTACGAGTGTACAGTATCTGGATATAGATCTTTTATCATCTAAAGATCCAGCCCAATCCGCATCAATAGAGGCTTCTACCTGAAGGTGACCATGTTTGGAGAAAAGTAGACCTTTGCTTGGAGCAGACTTCAAATACCGTAAAATGTGAAAGACAACTTTCATATGAGGATCTCGGGCATCATGCATGAACTGAATCACCAAGCTGACTGAATAGGCTATGTCAGGTCTTATTTGAGAAAGATAATTAAGTCTTCCAACCAACCTCTTATACCTCTCCTTATCACCTGGCTCTCCAACTCCTATTTGTAACTTGTGATTACTTTCAAAGGGCGATTATGCTGGTTTGCAACCTATCATACCAGTTCCGTTCGGGAGATCCAAAATATACTTTCTTTGAGAAGTAAAGATTCCTCCTTTTGATCTAGCAACCTCAATTCCCAAGAAGCACTACAATATTTCTAGATCCTTGATCTCAAATTCCTGTGCCAATAGATTCTTCAACCAGATTATCTTCTCTTTGTCATTTCCTATCATTCTATTTCTTCAATATAAACTATGAGAAGAGTGAGTTTACCTTTTTGATGTCTTATGAAGAAAGTATGATTAGTATTGCTTTATTGGTAGCCGAAGGAGATCATTGCTTTGCAGAATCTGTCAAACCAAGCTCTAGGGGATTGCTTCAGGCTGTACAAGGCTTTCTTCAGTCTGCATACATTTCATTGACCTGTTCAGTATCAAATCCAGGAGGAATCTCCATTTGAACCTCTTCTTGTAAGTCTTCATGAAGAAATGCATTCTTCACTTGAATTTTTTGTAAGTCCCAATCAAGATTAGCAGCACAAGACAAAAGAATTCTAATAGTGTTCATTTTTGCAACATGGGCAAATGTCTCTTGATAATCCACTCCATAAGTCCGAGTGAATCCCTTAGCCACTAATCTTGCTTTGAATATTTCAATCGAGCCATCAGCTTTGTGCTTCATAATGAAGACCCACTTGCAGCCAACCAACTTCTTTTCTAGTGGTGAAGTTATGTGTTCCCAAGTCTTATTTTTTTAACAAGGCCTTCACTTCTTCAACCATAGCTTGCTTTAACTTAGGATTTTCATAAGCTTCCCACCAATTCTTGGAAATAGACACGGAAGTAACGGACAAAGCAAAGGCTTTATAGGAGGGAGACAAAGAATTATAGGAGACAAAATTAGACAAAGGGTGTTTGGTGGTGCAAGATATGACTTCTTTTTTTAGAGCAGTAGGTATATCTAACTCATTAGGAAATGTAGATAACTAACTGGTATAAGACGGTTTAGCCTCGGTAGATTGTATGATGGCTGCTTATTCTTTATTTCTCCTTGAGTAAGTTTTCAAACCAGGCATATCCAAATGCCGAATAGTCTCCCCTGAATTATTTCTCAAATTTAACTTTCCTTGTGACAATATCATCAAGAGGTCCAGTAATGTAACTAGGTAAAATTACCTCTTTATCCTTACTGCTCCCCCCTGAAGAGGTGATGAGGTAATATTGAAATAGGCCTCAGATTCTTGAAAGGTAACATCCATGCTAACAAAAAATCTCCTAGAGCGAGGATGATAATATTTGTAACATTTCTATGTCGGAGAATACCTTATGAAAATAGATTTATAGCTCTAGAATCAAGTTTCTCAGAATTCCTAGTGTGGACAAAACAAACACACCCCAACACCTTTAAGGGAACAATATATTCAATCTTACCATTTAAAGCTCCCAAGGGACTTTGAAAATTTAGGGTATTATGTGGCATTCTAATGATAAGATAGGTAGCCGCTAGAATACCATCCCCCCCCCCAAACAAGGTTTTGGTAGATGCATAGTGAACATAAGAGATATTGCTACTTCTAATAAATGCCTGTTTTTTCTTCCAGCGACCTCATTTTGTGCACTAGTGTAAGGACAACTAGTCCGATGAATTATCCCATTGGACTCCATTTAAGCACTAAATCTTTTATCCATGTATTCGTTGCCATTATCAGTTCTCAAGATTTTGATTTTGACATCAAACTGAGTATAAATCCTCTTATCAACAAATATACCTATGTCATCCTAGTGCAACAATCAATGAAAGTAACAAACCATTGACTACTAGACAAAGAAATAGTTTGGGTAGGATCCCATACATTAGAATGAATAGTAATAAACAGAGTTGTACTTCTATCATCACTTAGAGTATAAGAGGTTCTAATATGCTTGGCATATTCACATGCATCACGACACGAAGATTCAAATTGAGTCCTTCAAAACAAATTTGGATATAATTTCTTCAAAACAAAGAAAAATGGGTGCCCTAACTATCTATGTCACTGTATTATTTCTTGGTCGATATCCTTACTTTCCCCAAAAAAAGCTTGACCAGAGTTTTGATATCCATCTAATATATACAAGCCGCTGCACAGTCTACCACTTCCAATCATTTTCCCTGTTTGAAGATCATGAAATACAATCATATGGAAGAACTTTATTCTCAGTGTAGATATTTATTGATGGAACTAACAAATAAATATAGGTAACTCAGGGACATGGAGCATGGATGATAGTTTAATATTATGAGTACAAACAACAGAACCTGTTCCAGAGATAGGTGCTAAAAAACCATTGGATATTTTGACAATATCTTCTATTGAATGCCTTTAGAAGAGCCTGTCATGTGTCTATTTTCACCATAATCAACAATCCAAAATTAAGGTGTGAAACTACCGCTGTACCTGATTGCACATAATTGGATGTGGCAACATTAGTGGAGTCAAGTTTGGATATGAGGCAACGGAGAAGCTGAATTTTATTTGAAGACAGGAGTTCTCCAGAAACTATCTACTTGAATGTCTCTATATTTTGTGCTCAATCAGAATGAAATTGGAAGAAAATTGCTTAAAAATAATCTGCTTTGCCGAGAAACCAAATGTGTCTCGACAGAACCAGACAGAGTTTGTGTTGCGGACAACCACCAAGAGTTAGAAAAATCGACCTCTTCGATAATAACAGAACCCTAGTACTGTGAGGGAGATAACTCACCTAAAAAAGACAACAATAGCTCTGATACAATATAGATTTTGAGAAGAACAAAATATTTTTTGTAGTTTTGTGTGTTTCTTACATCCCTAAGTAAATGTATTTATACACTAGGTCCTATGACTACTTTAGGAAGGGAAAATATTTACAATCAATTAGAATAAAATTTAATCTCAATCTCAATCAAAATCAAATTATTCCTAATTATTAAGTCAATCAATAGAATCAAATCATTCCTAATATTTAAGTCAATCAACAGAATCAAATCTTTCCTAATAATTAAGCCAATCAGCAAATAGTTTGGAGAAGGTAATCTTTGAACCTTTCTCCTTCTTTCCCTCTCACGTTATTTTGAAATTCATTTAATATTTTGTATTTGTCTGAAATTTGAATTTTATTTTTAGTTAATTATATTTTTGGATTATTAGCATGATTGTTCTTTTTGTTTAGTTGATAATTAAATTGCATGTGTATTTATTTCTGATTTTCAGTATGATTCTTTGATTAACTTTAATGATTGTTAGTTAGCTTCCAATCATTAGTGTTTGACCTTAGTGGTAGAGTTTGGGGTTTCAACTAGGGGAATGAAGGTCAACTAGAATTGGTCTAACAAGTGGGCATGTCTCAAGGTTTCAAATAAACTCGGTAGTATTTTATTGGGCTTGGTTTGATTATGTTAGAATTTTAGATGTTTGGTGGGGTTGAGCACAATCCCTAAAGAATCTTTCTAGCAGCCAAGTCTTTATGAGTAAGTTTATGAGATGGGCGATAAAGCTTAAGGATTTGGAGGGCATAGGAGGGAATTGCCATAAGAAAATCATAAGGAAGTTACTAAGAAGGTGCCTTGGTATTAGCTGATTGGTGAGAAGCTTAGGATCCCTTTTAGGAGCTAATTGATTGGAGCTCAAAATAGGAAGAAGGGGAATAACTCCTATAAAAACTCATTCTCATCACATGGACAGGGCAGTTTTTGAGCAACTCTTTTAGGGATTTCTCAGAGGTCTAACAATCCATGAAGAAGTAGAAATCAGTCAACTAAAAAGTTATTCAGATTTGAAAGTAGTTTTATGATTGAGGATGAAATATTTCTTGCTTTTGATTCATGCTTTTTCTGAAATAAAAATATGTTGTTTTCTTGCAATTTCAAGCTTTTAGTACTGAATCTTGGCTTTATAAATTTATCTGATTTGCTGGTGTTTTGAATATTGGATACTGGGTTGTTGTTTTTGAGTAGATGATGTCCATCTAGTGTTTGATGAGATAAGATTAAGAATGAAAATATTCGGGCCAAAGTGGGAGTGTCCCTAGTGGAGGACAATATGAGGCTTTCATATGATGTTTTATGTGATAAAAATCTGCCATTTAAACTTGATGGCAAGTTCTACGGAGTGGTTGTTAGATCGACTATGTTGTGTGGGGATGGGTGTTGGCTAGTCAAGAAATCGCATGTCCAGAAGATAAAAGTAGTAGAAATGAAGATGTTGAGATGTATGTGTGGCCATATCAGGATGGATAAAATAATGAATGAAGATATTCGGGCCAAAGTGAGAGTGTCCCCTTTAGAGGATAAGATGTGAGAAGCAGATAGGAGAAACATAGACTCCCCAGCAAGGAGGTGTGAGAGATTGACCTTAGTAGGTCTGAGAAGAGGTAGAGGTAGGAAGAAATATTGGGGAGAGGTGATTAGGGAGGATATGACATTGCTTTATCTTGCTGAAGACATGACCCCTGATAGGAAGATGTGGAGGTCGGGAATTAAGGAAGAAGACTAGTACGTAGTCGAGAATATTAATGTTAGTCTTGTACACTATTATTGTTAAATTTCTTTACAACTTGCTATCCGTTTTGTTTCATTTTCTTATTATCTTGTTGTTACTTCTTGTGCTATTGCTTTTCTTTTCATCTTTCGTGAGCTCAGGGTCTATAAAAAACAACCTCTCTACCTTCAAGGTACAGGTAAGGTCAGTATATACATTACCCTCTCCAACCCCATTTGTGAGATTATGCAAGTTTTTATTATTATTGCAGTTGTAAGGTATTTTCTCAATTGAATAATGTAACACTTATGATGTCTGTCACGACCAAAACTGATGGGCCGTGAGGGGCACCCGGTACCTTACTCAACCGAGTACCAACGTAACGTATATTTTCGTATCATACTACTATAGGTAGATGATATGGAAAAGGTGCCGTGAGATAACTAGAATAAAATATGAGGGAATACTCGAAATAGGACGACCCAACATGTAATACATACTGACATACGGGCCTATAAGACCAAAATGATCACTCGTACACTGAACATAGGCCAACAAGGCCATACCGTCTTTCATGTACATGACATATGTCTACAAACCTCTAAGAGTAGATAAATACCATAAAGGTCGGGACAAGTCTCCGCCATACTAATCAATACATGTCCAAATCATACTGACCAAATAAACAACTCCGGAGCAAATAGAGGGCACCAACACCTTCCGCTGAGCTGATAGCCTACTTGGAGGACTATCAACCTGTCTATCGGGACATGCGGGCATGAAACGCAGCGTCCCCAGGCAAAATGGAATTCGGTACAAATAATGTACCGAGTATGTAAGGAATGAAAATCAGTAAATAAAAGGCATGAGAGAATCATGGAGTAAAAGACTCAACATGTAAGTCTGAATAGCTCTATGAATCATTTCATATTTATAATGTCATGCATATGCGTATAAATGTCGTACCATGCATAGGTATATGCGTACATAACATCATCAAGCATATGAGGGCATCCCGTCATATCATCAACGTATACCAGCTGATCAGGTGGTGATGCGTATATAACGCCATAACCTTTTCTCATATCCCATATATATATATATATATATATATATATATATATAATATATGTGTATATAACGCCATCTGATCATGGGTCAATGTACATGTATAAATGAATGAAATGCATAAGAAATACGTTAATAAGATTTCTCGAAATGTTATAAGATTAATATGCCTTTCGGACTACTTTATCACTACGTATTTTTCTGAGATCCATGAACAGAATATATAATGATAATTCACATGGGAAATCAAGAACGTAGGCACCCCTAGTACTTCTATGAATAGAGTCATGTATGAAAGTTGTGTATTTCCTCGCTTCCTTTGTATCGTATGAATCATGCCAAAATAAAGAAGGGATATCCTTAACATACCTGAGCCGGTTCTCTTGACAATCCCTCTAAAACACGACAATCGCGACAAAATATTTTACGGCAAGATCAGAGTAGGGAAAAATCTGTATGATATTCTTGAGAAAGATAGCACCGTACTCCCTTAAAATTGCAAAATCTCACATTGCTAAGATGCTAAGAAATCTTGTTTAAATTGTTGAATATCCGTACTTAAAATTTTATATTCCATCGAGCATTGATATGGGTGATTCTTGAAAGATTCTCTTGAACATGTTATTTGGCATTTGACATGGAATTGGATCATGTTGGGAACAAAGTTACATCCATGTATGAGTAATAAGCATAGAAATTATGTGGTACATACCTATTTGAGATGCGGGGGTCGGTGCAAGTAGTATTTGTTGATCATGTCTAAATGGTAGAGTATGTTTAGTACCTTATCCCAGTTGTGTACCTTTGTTATTGATATTCTTTATTCTGTGACTCTCTCTCTCTCTCTCTAGAGTATTTTATCTGTATTATACTTGTTACTGAGTTGTACACATCCCGCAAAGTGAGTACACTTTGACTTAGCTAGCGTTTAAACATTGATTTGATTGAAACTTGAAAAAAGAATTTTGAATGTGTGTTGAAAAATAATTTTTGAAATTTGAAATTGCGTTTGAACCTGCATTTTATTTGAAGAGAAGTTGACGTTTTTGAGTGAAAGAAAATTTTTTACCCCAAAACTGCTCTAAACCAGCTTTTTGGGAACTTGAAATTTTTTGAAATTTTGATACCAAAACATGATCATATTCCATAAACAAGCAACACTTTCAATTTTTATTTTCGAAAAATTAAACCAAAATCTATGGCCATATTGTAACTTAAAAACCTTGTCACTTCTTCTCTGAGGTTATTCAAGATACTTACTAAGTACATGGGGTAGGTTATACTCATATTTCACTTATGCACCTTGCGTGCAAATTCTTGGAGCTGAGATGCTATAGATGACGGGAGCTGACACTAAAGATGTACTTGCTTTTCTGGATATAACTGCCACTTGTTCCTACTATTTTTAGATTTTTATATTGTTTATATATATTCCAAATAGTTATTGTATTTATTTTTTATTCCAACTTTGTAAATCTATGTCTTAGTGGCTCATGACTTGTACCACCAACTATTGGGTTTTTGTATAAAATTTAAGCTATTTCGTTTTGTTGATTTCTTATCATTCTATTAGAGTTGGGTTGATTGTTGTTCGGCTTACCTACCGAGTAGGACCCATATCTCGTATGCTTAACATGAGTGCAGAGAATTCACGCACGTAATCTCAAACTGACTTGGTCTCGTGGAGATCCCAGAGCTTTCTCTACGCATCGTACTCAACATTTTTAGGGAAGAACTGTAAGTGTATGGCTGTTTTCAGGTCTCCTAATGTCTCAAGAGTATCTTCACCAACCCTGATGGCTTCGCGTTTCACCCGCCACTAGAGTTTAGCGCCACTCATAGCAACAGTTGCTACCTTCTTTCCTTTTTCTAACTCTCTCACAACATCGAAGTATTGTTCGATATCAAGGATGAAGTTCTCTACTTCTTTGGCATCCCGAGCCCCCATTGTAGGGCTTTGATTCAGGGAACTGTAGTTTTTCATCGTACTGGAGAGGTTTACAACACTCCCGATGTGGTTTCCGCCTCCTCGGAGTAGGCCTTGTAACGCAGTGTTGACAATATTGAGTTGACTCGTCAAGTTGTCTATTGTTTGCTGCATGGAAGTCACTATGTCTGCCTCTTTCCTATAGGCTAAATCCTGGGTCCGCTCCTATTAGAGCCCTTAGAATTTACTTAAACTTTTGTTTGCCTCTGTGGCTGCCATTTTCCAATCTCCTTAAGAGACACAACTGATGTTTACAATGCCTCATTCGGCATGCCGCATCCTATGGTCCAAGTCATCCAACCTTTGCACTAAGTTGGTTCTTAAATTGGGCACCGTACTCGCGATGGGTCATAATATGTTAACCGAATCTTCAAGGGCTGCAATGCGATCCCCATGATTCACCTTGGTAAGAAATAGTGGCAATTGCAATGTGTTCCTTGTCCTATGTCGAGCCTAGGCTCAAATACCAAGTGTTACGCGAAGCCTTCCTAATATGTCTTAGAATGGTGACGTAAGGCTAAGCAATTGATGTCCGTGCGATTACTATCCACCAACTAAGTCCCCTCTGTATCCTAGACGAGACTGTCAGTGACGTACAAGAAAACTTATGTCAAGAACAATTTAGAGAACATAAAAGAGAATGAGGATGTGGGAATTGAAGTCAAAAAATTATTGGCGGCATGCATATATATCGCATGTATAAAAACTTGAACAATTCATTAATTAGTCCCTACGCGAAAATAGTATTCATAAATTAATTAAGTTCAGCTTTAGCTTTAATTTGCATTCGTGGAGTGTCCTTTTCATTATTTCTAGGGAAAATCTTGTGATATACCCATCTACTTTGATAATTGTACATTCATCTCCCTTGTTATACTATCGGGACATTTAAAGGCTTACCGTTTGGAAAGTGGCTGAAATTACCCTTATCTTTATCCCCTCTCTAACCAAGCAATTAAAATGCCACCTGGAAAGCCATAAATATTAGGGTTCAATTGAAGAGTAAAAATTTCTGCTCATCTACTCTCGTCTGTCCTCGAATGTAAAATGTCTCAAGGAAGCTATTCGTCTCACGTTATGTGTCATTATGGTATGATAGCCAGTCACTTAACTTCCACAACTAGTTCTAATCCTTGAAGGAAGTTTTATAAATGCTCAAAGCCTACGGTTAGTTGTTTTGGTTGTAAAGTTTGCTTTTATCTTTGTTGCATATGTCTCAGGCTTTTTAATTGTACAGTTTATATGTTTTTTAGTCTAAATGAAATTTAATGTTATTGACAGATTTATTCATGTCGGTTTATCGAGTGGGAATATAAAGTTTTCCAAGATTCACCTATGAAAGCAATTAGAGAATTGGGGTCGTCAGTGGATGTTTTTAAGTTGGACATGGAGAAGTTGAAGCAAGAAGTAGCTACCATGGAGGTTAAAAATCATTCTCAAATGGTTAAATATTCAACATCGGAAGAGAAAGTATCAAAGATGTGGATCATTCTTCTGATTCCATTGGCACTTTTTTTGCTTCAACGAAGAAATGAATGGCTTAAGAGATGTGTTCAGTGTAATTTTAGCTCTAGTTAGGTGTTAACTTGAGGGCGTCAATGTTAGGTTGCATTGATGCTTTATATTGTTAAATTATACAATAATGTATATCCCTTATATTTTACTGGTTGTCTAAGTATACAACTTTGTTATAATGTTAATTCGTTGCTACAGTTGTGATTTTCAAATAGAACTTGTAGAGTATAATTCAACATCATTCATGAATGGACAATGAATTAGATAGATGGACAATGAAATAGATAGCTGGACAATATTAATTGACATTAAAATTCAGCAACATAACACAACACTTACATAACTTCATTCATCAATAAAATAATTCAACACCATTCAGTTAAAAGGAACCAAAAGGGATGTCATTTTATTACCCGAAAAACTGATACCACCCAAGTAACAAAATGACATCCACATTCAACAGTTAAATGACCTAACACTTAAGTTAAAGTACTGTCACATGCAGTAATTACATCGTAAAAGACACCAAAAATGCCACATGTTCAGAACATGGCTAGTTTTATGAATTGCTATTTTCCTTTCTTGACTTCAATGTGGCTAGTCGTTGTCTCTCTAGTTAGTTTCCTGTTATGACAGTTTTTTCTCTCCATGTAAGATTTTTGAGTGAGTAAGAAGTTGTGTTGGCAAACTCAGACCGATGGCATCACCAATAAAGTTAAGAGTCCTTGCTCCTGTTGTTGTGCCAAGTTGTTCCCTCCTTTGGAGTCTAATATTTGCCTCTAACACAAGCCTTGGAAATATAGGTGGATATGGATTGTCTATTTCTGGGTATTCAAAATCTTCTGATGCATTGCTGATGGATTGCTTCCTAGACAGAGGTGGTGTTGGCATCAACATGTAATGAGGTCCAAAATTGCTGGTGGCCTGACTGGCTTGTGGTGCTATTTGTTGCAGCTCCTCTTCTAAGGACATCAATGAAACAAATGGAGCTCTGGCCATGGTTTCCTCAACATCTTCATCAACCATTATCCTTGGCCTCTTTCATGTTCTCTCAATATATTCATCACCTTAACTCTTATGTCCTCAAGCATTCTAATAATTGGGTTGTTCCTAGTATCCAATATTCATGAGTTGAAGGATTCTGTTAAGTTATTGTCCACTTGTTGATCACACAGTATGCTCAAGACTATGATTGTGGAGTATACCTAAACAAGTCTTCAGCAGCTTCATTATCAATTTTCCCCAAGTTTTTCAATTGGTCCTTGAAGTCTTTTTCATAGCTACTCCATGCACACCACCACATGTACATTTTCTTCAAATCCCCATCACCCCGTCTTCTACACCAGTTAGCCTATATGTGCCTTATATTCTGGTGTGCATCACGAACTACTACCTGAACTGCCTCAATCAAGCCCTACATATAAGAATGTAGAAAATTAAACATTTAAAATAGAAAGGAAGCTGTCAATAATTTTAAAAGAATAACATTGAACTGAAACAGTACAAGTACCTTCTGTATGTCTGACATAAATGTATATCCTCCCCCCAGCTTTAGGTCTAATGAATTGTTCAACAATGTCAAGAACTAGGTCCAGGTGACCTTTGTTTCTTTATCCCCAACAGCCCAAGAAATAGGATAAAAATGATTCTATGAATCTATAGCAACAATAACTAAGTGTTGATTTTTGGCCTTTCCTTTCAAGAAAGTTCCATCCAAGCCAATAAAGGGTCTCAACCCACTTTTAAACCCAAATTTTAGAGCATGGAAACATATGTACATCCTAGAAAATCATCTATTTCCTTCGGCAAGTGCATCATTTGATAAGGTAATTATTACATCACTCCCTGGATTACTCAGCTTCAATTCCTTACATATGCCTCTATCTTATTATACTCATTAGTAAAACTACAAGCAAGGGATTCAAATATGATTCTCTTGGACCTCTTACACTTTGCATGGCTAACATTGATGTTGAAGATATTTTTTAAGGACACTCTCATCTCCTTAACTTTGATCATAGGAATTTCCTGCAGCTTGTTCATAAAATATTCTACTAAAGTATCAAAAATTATCCTAGGGTTGTCATATACATGGTTACACTTATGTTTTGACTTAAGAGTTTTAACCTAAACCCCACCACCATTCTTGTCCTCATAAATGAGACACACAAAGGGGTAGCTATCCTCACACTTGTACCTCAGTCTTTTGGTGTCACTCTTGAGTTGTTTTAAACCATAACAATTTGCTAAGTAATACAAATTTATCACTTTTCTAGCCTTAGGTATATCCTTGAATGTCATTCCGTTATACAGTTCTTTGTAATCAATCAACTTATCAAAAATCTTCCTCTTTTTTTTGTAGTGCAAGTACATCTAAATCTTTACAGTCATAATCTGAAAAAATAGTATAATCTTTACTCTCATTTGAACTACAATCAGTTGTAACCTCACAATCTACTGTTTGTGATTCATTATGGTCAACAATATTATGGACATTAACCACATTTCATTATCCTCTACAGCAAATACATTAATTATATTGAAATAGTCAGAAATCATATTTTGCAAAGTCCTAATACCCTGAAATTTAAACACCGGAAATATTAGTTCATCAACAAACAGAAGATGATATTTTTTTTTATTTTATTAAAACCATCCAGCCAGGCTCACCTCTCGTGGTGGAGGAGGGTTTAGCATTGGCCCCTACCATTCCAACTAAAATCCCAAAAGTTAATACAACAAGAGGGGACATAATATCTCACCTCCGATAATACTAGTTAGCCTACCTAGAAAAGTAAAATGCTTGGATTTGACGCAGTCAATCAATAGTCAAGAGAATAAACCATATATCAGAGTTTCTATTAGCTAAATAAGCTATAGTGTTATAACAGTAACTGCCATCGAGATTGCGACTGCTCAATAAAGCCTTCATTTGGATTTGGGAAGCTAAGTGTACCCAGATCAGCTTGTTGAGTCCTAGATAGAAGTATGGAGGGTAACATTATAGTGGTTCATAAAATCAACCTATGTGCTTGGCTGCTCTTATTCTATAAGAAGGGAGATTAAGATTATCCGTTCTGAGAGTGCCTCAGGCATCATTAGGCAATTGACTCTCCTGAACATATAGAACCTGTTGGCTGAGGTTGGTAGCATGTTTGTCTAAGGCATTTGCCACTGTGAGAGGTTTGTATGTTGTGACCTCTTTCTCTTGATCTTTTTAACATTGTAAAGATTCTAGGTGGAGTTAATCTTTCCCTGAATCATCTAAACTATCAGTAGGGAATCTAATTTACGGCTAAAATTGGAGATATTGTTCGCACAACACCATTCTACACCAAAAAGAGCAAATTGTTAGGAATTGAAGGGGTTTGGCGAAGGCCATAACCATGTCTCCATTCTTCTCCTGTCAATTCCACCTGCCCCAGCTTTAACCATGTTAATCATGCTTTTAAACTATCTGTGTTGAGGATGAGAGAGTTGTCCGGGGGCTATTCCACTGTACCATTCTACTAGTGAGCCTTGGCTTGTAATTGAGTGCTAAATTGCACACTTTGTTCCAATCCAAAAGCTATCCATGTTGCTGAAGTTCTGCCCAATGATGATTTTGATTTGAAAAACTATATGTTGCCACACCCTTTTAATTGGTATAGACCGCTGACCATACCTTCTAGCACATCTGGCTTTCCATATCTCCTAATATACTATGCTCAGAGTAATCTTTAGTACTCCCTCCATTTCAGTTTATGTAGACCTATTTTATTTTTGGTCCGTTTAAAAAAGAATGACCCATTTCTAAATTTGGAAACAATTTTGGTAAACTTATAATTCTACCCTTAATGAGAAGATTTTATAACCACATAAATACTCTGGGCCCCTTTTTGAATTGTTTAGGACCACAAATTCCAAAAGTCTTCATTTTTTCTTAAACTCTGTGCCCAGTCAAACAGGTTCACATAAATTGGAATGGAGGGAGTATCATTTTGTGTACAACATTATTGGTTTTCCTGTTCCACCAGGTGTTAAGGACTTGCCGAATATTTTATCATTGTGAGTAATTCACAAGGGAGAAGCAATATTCCTCCATATTCTGTTGGCCGGTTCAATAGTTTCAAAAACATGATCAAAAGTTTCTTCCTTTTCTTGAGTAGTTTTCACATAAGAAAAGAAATTTTAAAAGGAAGTCACTTGGTCCAAATTTTAGTCACTTGTCTGGGTGCTTGAAAGGCTGATGCACATGAGAACTTTCCATTTGATTCGAGGAATGCTATGGAAAGATGCTATCTTGGGAGTAGATCAATTATTGTAATTCGAAGAAGATAAAAGAGATGTATAAATATGAATTAAAAGTAAATTAGCTGCCGAAGTGAAGCATGCTGCATGATTGCATAGTTATAAATATAGAATATAAAAAGCAATTTGTCGCTCGTACCACAGGGAAAAAAAAAAGAAATCATTAAAACATAGGAGGTTTACCACTCAATTAGTACTCCATCATCATTTATTAATGGCAGGGATAATAGTGTGATACACAGATATATTACTGTAAGTAGAAAACACGAAGATATCTCTCTCATGCATTGCTCTCTTCCTTCTCTACAGACGTACTACATGTCTCTCTCTTTTAGATGTCAACATTGTTAATTCTCTATAGAGCAGTATCTGCAGCAAAGAAACATGGGAATTACCTAGCTATATGTATTACTATATATGTGTTTCTGTAGGAACTAACATTACAACATCATGCAGCTGGTCTCACCTTTGACGCATCATCATCATCGTCATCATCATCGCCTTCACATCCTCTGTAGACACATATAGTCGGTCCCAACTTAGCTTCTGTAGCCAAAAATTTGGGGCAACCAATTGATACCTTATTATTTTTGGCACTCATAATTAGAACAACCATATTGGTAGTGAAGGAATGTTTTGAAATTACCCTAGCTTTGAGATACGAGCCTATACACGTCCAAGCCAACTCAAGTTGTTGAAAGATATGGTCGAATTCATCTATTTATAGCTTGGAAAGCATATGGCATTTGCAAAAAAAATCTCTTCCATGTCCACCACTTGTTGAGGTATTTCGTGTATACATGTAGTACTCTCTGACTTGATTTTCGAATCGTAAAAGATTCGTAGTTTTTTGGAATTGGACCTCAACAAGTGGAAGAGATCAGGGGTATCATGCGACACTTCTACGTCAAGATTTTTCTTATATATGGGCATAACAATATTTTCTCAGAAGATAAATATGTATATATACAATAGGTTGACATCGCATGAGAATATAACAAAGTATATAACAATTTGGAACAGGAACTAAAGACTCAAATTATAACAATCTCTAACTCAATTTCAATTATAATTCAAGCCAAATTGTGATAATAGAGACAATGCTTTTGTGCAAAATCCGACGTACACAACTTATTGTAATACAAAATATATAGATTATCTTGATCTGTAGGTCAGGATGAAAGCAAAAAGAAAAAAAGGTAGTGTTGGACATAAGAGCTAATCAGCCATACATTCATCGATCAGAAGGACTTATGCATAAGCATGAGGAGAACTCATGGAAACTTGCTCTTTTATATACTTAGTTATATTCTCATTACAGCATGCTCTTTTACCAAATTGTCTTGTGCACAACTTGAGATGATTTTCCAGCTTGGAAATAACAGTGCTAAAGGTTAAAAATCAAGAAGCGCAATAGAATTAAGAAAAAGAAGAACTAAAGCGGGACCTGGATTTGAATTACATTGTTAATTCTTCATGAGGTGATGGAATCCTTACAAAGTGATATATGTATAGCGTTACCTTTTTTAAGATCATTAATTTATACAATTCTTTAATTTAATTTTCATAAAATATTTTTCTACATAGAGTAAGAGGTATGTTGTTCCAAGCGGTTTTTTCCTAATTGTTACGACCTAAAACCACAAACCGATCGTGATAGTGCCTAATGCACTTGCTAAGCAAGCCAAACATAACAAATAATGGAATCAATATACAACAATCCCCCCTCCCCCTCCCCCTCCCCCGAACTGGTAACACTGAGTCATGAACTTTAAAATAAAAATATAAGCCTCGAATACAAAATGAAAATATTATCTCAATGATAAGCAACAACACTGAAATGAAAAAAGACGCCAAAGACTGTGGTCGAAATGCATGTCTACCTCGTCTCTTTGCAACCGTCAGCAACGAATCACAACGACTCACGACTCGGTCCAACACCTAGATCCACACAATTAAGTGCAGAGTGGAGTATGAGTATAACCGACTCCATGTACTCAACAAGTATCATAACTAACCTCGACGAGGTAATAGAGGCAAGAATGATCAATGATACTCGCTAATAACTTGTTTAATTCATAATTCTCACAAGTACACAACAATAATATTATCAATTCATAAATCAAAATAGTATCAAGTCATAATCTCGGGGACGTGGTCTTATGATTTGGGATCACTCGGGATGAGTGTTGATTGAGGTCCTTTATGTGTTTGAAAAGAGGTATTACTTCGAAGGCAAGTCAAGAGTAAATCGAAATAAGTTGAGTCAGTTAGTAGTGGTTTGGATCATCATGGTTGAGGAAATGATCAGTTCTTTCGGTGTGGTAAGGCTATACATGTCTTTCGTGGCTATACTTGTGGGCTTGGAAGTCTCCCTAATTTGATTCATTTAGAGCTATTTGATTTTAATGGTTTTGTTATGTGTACATGGTTCCCTAAAGAGTTATGGTGGTTTAGGCCACACTTGAGGTTGTGTTCTATGCGGTTATGTGAATTTGGTCGCGTGTTGCGATTTTCCTCCCAAAATGAGTTAAGTGAAGGGTTTCTAGTCGATGAAGTGTTTATTTTATTGGTGGTTTAGGACTTATGACAAGATTCTTGTACCCTCGCATAATAACATAATAAATGAGTGAGTGGTGTGGAATTGGAATTGAAGGATCAATGTTACGATCCAGTTTGACAGGGATGTCACGACCTTGGAGAATCGGGGAAGTATTTCAGATGTTCAGAATATGTTGGCGCTATTTTAGTGTTTCCTAAGAATAGTGTTCAATGGGAGAGGTATCGTGTATTGAATTACGGATTCTTATTTTGCATTACAGAAATAGTATTGTTTGTAGACCTAATGTGAATGTTTATTTTATGCCAGATTAGATATGGTTATTCGACATAGGATTGCTTATGGACAGGTCTCCGGTCGCGGTGGATGTTATTCCTGCCTTCATCTATTTAGTTGCTGATATTTTATGCCATGTGGGTTGTGAGATGGCTTGATTATTAACACGCTTGATATGATCCTGTGTAGCTTGTGGTGTTATATGAGCGAGATAGCTCTCAAGATGCAGGTTGTTTATTGCACCTCAATTGTGTTTGGCATTTTTTAGCGCATGGAGCTATCTATCTTCCCAGGATTATGTTCATGCACTTGGCATGCTTGTGGTTGATTGTTAAATGTTTAGAAGATATGAGAATTTTGGCTTGATGTGTATTCCCTTACTGATTATCATGTGTGGATCAGGTGGCATGCCGCCATGGATATGATATTTGGATCGGATTGCACGCTGCAACGACATCATGTGTGGATCCGATTGCACGCCAAAAAATTAAGATGTTGAGTACGGTCCCTTATACGTATTTCGTGTGTTTTATTTCTTATCTTTGAGATTGGTTCATAGAGTTTGTCTTGTTGATTTGGATGTTATAAGTACTGGATAGTTCTTTACCCGAGTTCGTTTTTCTTTATTAGTTATATTTTTGTTATGGATTGTTGGCGCATTGATGGTGTCGTATGAGATTTTAAACGGTGTTTGAGGTGTCTTATTGCCCAAGTAGCTTTTACTACGTAAGTATAACGATCGAACCGGTCGTTTTGAGATCTAGCATCTCGTTCGATTGTTTAAGGTCCGGGTAGCTTTGTATTGTGTATTATGACTTGCGTGTATAGTCGGTTTCGATTTTCAGGCGATTCAGAATGTATTTGGAAGAATGATTCTTGTTTTAGAAACTTAAGTGGTAAGAGTTGACCGAAGTTTGACTTTTGTGTAAACGACTCCGGAATGGTGTTTCGATGATTCCGGTAGGTTCTTATGATGATTTTAGACTTGAGCG
This sequence comes from Nicotiana knightiana, assembly GCA_005239525.1. NCBI lineage: Eukaryota > Viridiplantae > Streptophyta > Magnoliopsida > Solanales > Solanaceae > Nicotiana > Nicotiana knightiana. The sequence continues at coordinate 56,430 of ML421488.1, read as the reverse complement.
ATCATCTGGATTTGGATTTGGAGATCTGTAGGTTGCTTTGATGCTCTTTGGCGAAAGTAGGAAAGTTGAAGGTTCGGAAAGTTGAGAGGTTTGATCGGGAGTTGACTTTATAGATATCGGGATCAGATTATAATTTCGGGAGTTGGTATAGATCTGTTGTATCATTTGGAACTTGCATGCAAAATTTGAGCTCACTAGGAATTGGTTTGATATGTTTCAGCATTAGTTTTAGAAGTTTGAAGCTCATTAGTTAATTAAGCTTGAATCGATGTGCGGTTCATATTTTTAGTGTTGTTTGATGTGATTTGAGGCTTCAAGCGAATGCAAATTGTGTTTAGGAATTGGTTAGTGTGCTTGGACGGGGTCCCGGGGCCCTCGGGTGTGTTTCGGATGGGCTACAGGTTATTTTATCATGTTTAGAACTACTAGTTCTGATAATTAGTTTTCTTCATTCTGATCGCAAATAAGGGACTGCGTTTGCATAGTGTAATCTGGCGCCGGGCATTTTCTACATCGCGTTCACGATGATGATCACGCGTTCGTGAAGCTTAGAAGACTTTAGCCATCATGATTGTGTGCTAGGTTACGCGGTCACATATGAGGATAGCTGAAAGGGGCATTGGGAGAATTGTTATCTGAGTTCACGTGGGAGACATCACATTCGTGTATGTTGTTGGAGATTGTGTGTCGCGTTCGCGACTGAATTTACGCCTTCGTGAAAGAGTAATTTTGGCAGCCTTCATTTTTGTTCTTCGCGATCGCGTAGAAGGTCCTATGATCGCCAAGAGAATGCTTGGGCAGAATATAAAAGTACTCTATTTCGAGGGTTATGTTATTTTCTCACATTTTTAATTAGAGAGATCGGATTTGGGAGATTTCGCAGAGGATTTTCACGATTTGGATTGGGGTAAGTGTTCTTGGAATTTGATTAAGTTCATGATTCTATTTTTGTTTTAAACATTTAATTAATGATTTGAATTTGAAAAATTGGATATTTTTGGTAAAAACTTTCTAAAACATAAAATGATGATTTGAAAGCCAATTTGAGGTCGTAATTGGATGATTTCTGTATATTCGACTTGTATCGGAATGGGTGTTCATATTTTGTAAGTTTTTTCAAGAATCAAGGTGCGGACCCGGGGTTGACTCTTTGTGTAGACTTTTTTGATTTTCATTAAAGATCGAACCGTTATTCTCCATTATTGTTTCGTATGGCTTTTATTTATGATATTAATTTCTTTGAACATATTCGAGTCGTCCGAAGGTTGTTTCACATGGGGAGGTCTATCTAGATTATTGATTTAGCTTTGGATAGGTTTCAGACCATTTCTCCATGTTTTGGCATTGCTGAGTTCTAAAGTCAAATTTCTTTCTTCGTGATCGCGAGAAAGCAGCCACGATCGCGTAGGGTATATTTGTTAGAAAGGGTGGTTGTTCATCGTGTACGCGAAGATTTTTGTGGAAGTGGTCATCACGGTCGTGTGAGGGTTGACGTGTGCGCATAGAAGGGGAGTCCAGCTAGGAGATCAGGATTTTTGCTTCCGCGATCGCGAGAGGATGGACGTGTTCGCGTAGTCTTGGAGGTAGAAAGCATCACGTTCGCGACCTGGATGTCGCGTTCGCGGAGGGACTTTTCTAAGCAGTGATTGGTTGTGCTCTGTGATTGCGAAGTTGGACCAGCGATCATGAAGGGTATGCCTGGCAGTCTATTTAACATCTCATTTCGAGGATTTTTGTTATTATATCACATTAGAGTTGGACAGTTCGGATCGATTTGAGGTCGTATTTGGATGAAACATATATATTTAGACTCGTATCAGAATGGGTGTCCGGAATTTGTGAGTTCGGTTAGGTTCCAAGGCGCGAGCCCGGGGTTTTAATTTTTGGGTTGACTTTTTGATTTTGGTTAAAGACCTTAGCTTTATCATTTGGAATCAATTCCTATGGTTTTTATTAATGATATTAAGATAATTTGGCTAGATTTGGATAGTCCATAGGTTGAATCACGCGGGAAGGGCTTCTTAGAGTACACACGAGAGCAATTACAGATCATAGGTAAGTAGAGGCTTTCACATACTTTAGTATAACAACCTTTATTCAAACTCGACTGGAAGTCTAGGCGTTTTAGCACATATTCTATATCTTTAACACATCCTCAAACGACAAGATAGCATAATGGGAATACTGAAATACATATTGCACATATATTCTTGCAACACAAACACATTTAGAATAGCAATTTCTACATCAATCAATTTTGGAACTTACACCAATTGCATGGACACCAAGATGGTTCAATTCTAAGAAGAGGGGTTTTTAGCCATACATACATAAAATTCACCCCTTAATAATACTAAGGTGTCCACCACACTATACAACTTCAATCTACAACAATGCAACACATTTGTAACTATATTAGTAAGATTTCTATACTTCAAGTCATTTAGACTTTTTATCAAACATCTAATGTGCATATCTCTCTACAACCTCCTTAAATGGAATTTCTTCACCTAACAACCACATTTCATACCAATGAGTCACCTTACCGTCGTCTCTAGGCCATCCACAACTTCCATTAGCACATGCATGCCCAACAATTCACACCCAAATCATCAATCTCCTTAATTAACCCATTTCACAATCTCTACAAAACTCACACAACCTAGGTTAGGCCCCTATGGCTTCTAATCACCATCGCATAAGTCCTAACATATATTTCATACATAAATAATCGTCACAGAGTAGTTAGAGATGGTAGACATACCTCTTATTGTAAGACTCTAGAGAATCCCCACTTGTAGTGTTGTTGACCAATTTGGGGATTTGAATGGAAATCTATGGATATTCAAGATTAATCCTTGTTAATATAAGTGTTTAGGAGTAATAATCAATTAAAAATACTCCAAAAAACATTACCTTGCTTCATGGGAGGGATGTATGGGACGGTTTCCTCTTGATAGAGAAAGTCCTAGCTCAAAGAAAATGACTTAGACACTCTTACTACCAGGCCTAGGGGGTATTTATATGTCTCCTACGTAAGCCGTTGTGCACCTGGGCAAGTGGCCACGCATCTCGCTGCACACACAATGCAGAAACTCCCAAATATGCGTGGCCGCGCACCTGGGCGCGCATATGATATAGGTACAATAAAATGGCCATAACTTTCTTTATGCATATCCAAATGGGGAACGGTTTGATGCGTTGGAAACTAGACTCAAAGGGATTTAATTTTTTAGGTACATCACCTCTTAATTCTTTATATTTTGACAGCAACATGCATTTGAAGTCGGACCTTGTGCGAATCTTTCCTGAAACCTTAGCCCATTGAATAGTTCCCAATTAGTACTTAGTCCTAGGGATCTCCTTAGGCCCTCAACACTATCCAATACAAATCGTAAACGTATTATTGATCATCTATGTTTTTGCGGTCCATAACCCCTCGTGGAAAGCAAGATGACACTTAAGCGACTTGTGAGTGTGCTTGTGGTCTCGAATTAATAGAGACTTGTTTTTTAGGGGCCTCACACCACATGTGCAGATAGACCTGGTGAAATCCCTCCCCGGTAGGCTGTACATTCCAGTGAATTGGTTGTCGTACTCCACTTCTCCGAAGCACCTGTCCAAAAGTAGATAGGTACTAGAGTGTATCTCCTAATTATTTTGTATACTGTGGATCTCTGTCCCGACTAAATTATGTGTCGTGATACTCTTAGAGGCATGTAGACTCGTGTTCAGATGTAAGTAAATATTATTAGAACCTTGTTATCAATGGATGTACATTTTCGCACATATTCAATGTTAAGTGCCATAGTAGAGGATGAACATTTACTAATCCTAGTGTCATGCTGAGAGCCTTGACCTGCCCCAGTTCATGCTGAGAGATTTAATTACGGACATTGGTTTACACGGACCTGCGGGTGTTGTGTGCTGGTCGTACTTTCCAAGGTGACATTATGCGTAGAAGAAATTGTTATGATTTCTACCAAGATTAGTTACCCGAAGTCTATTTCGTCTCCTGTTACTGAAATTTCATTTTTACGAACTAAATGCCTTAACTTTCCTATATGTTTTCGTCTTTTTGTGAGGAAGAATTTCATGGGAAACTGCCGATAGGCAGAATTGTTTACACGCTTCCAATGTGCGATTAGGAGTTAATAAACTTCGTTAGATAATTAACTTCTACCGAATTTATCTTTTCTAAATGGTTCGGTCACATGGACGACTCATGACCCAAACCGAATATCCAACAAAATACAAAGAAAATTGTTATAATCAGATCGACAATTTAAATCAACTTAGGGAATTTTAAGTTTTCAATTTTCGTGCAATAGTACCAAAATTCACCCGAACCCCTGAAGTCTCAAAATCATCCTAAAAACTTATTAGAAGTTTCAAACCATGATTTTAAGCACGTTAACCCAAAGTCTCAACTGTATGAACTTCAAAGCTTCTAATTAGAAATCAAGTATTCCAAAAAGCTTTCGAACCCTTTGGGACCCAAATCACCAATATCAGTAAGACACAAATTACTAAATGAACCTACAAAAATTCTCAAATTAGGGAACGAGGATTCTAAACGATCGGTTAGCCCTTTATGGTATTCAGTGGCTTCTTTTTCTCTTCTACTGTGTATCTTTCCCATTTTCTTCGCAAATTTTCCATGGGAAAACTGCTATTTATCCCTCTAACCATTGACAAATTTTAATTTGGTTAAATAATTTGGCTAAATACATATTTCTAGAATTTTAAATGTTCTTTTTCTCTCCACAAAATAAATTATGCAAATCTAAGGATTATTTGTCGTGGAATCACATGACTATATCATGTGTAAAATTAACCAATTTTCTTGAGACATTTGTTTTTATGTATGTCGCATTTTTATTACCCTTTTTTTAGGAGAAAATAAAGAAAATTGCATTGATGAGGAATGAACATAAACTCGTAATTAATGGGGGCTCTAGAATTTTGCACAAGCAAATACAGTCAAAGACGAACGTGTTTAATTGTATAAGTAGTGTCGGTATGACAAGTAGGGTTTGATCATTTTATTATCCTTTTTTTTTCTTAATTCAGTTTCAAAACGAAGTCATTTTGAAGTTGGCATGCTACAAGTTTAACAAACTTCAAAATATTGTAAGGTTAAAAAAAGATTGTCTATCTCTATTTTAAGAAATTTATCTATTTAATTTAACAAATTTTACTCCAAAAAACATCATTTAACAAATATTTGTAACACTACAATATTTAAAAAAATTTATAACTTTCCTGTCTATTGATAAGAAGTTGTGTATTTGTTATGACAAAGGAAATGAGAGTAATAAATTGGAAGGACAAGATGATATTTAATTTGAAATGTAGATTGTCTTGGCCTTCGGCGTGCACTCCATCCATGTATGGAAAAACATATTAATTGGAAAACACCCCAAATTTATTCAAGCCCAACACCCCTCAGGCATTTTGAACCTGTTTGACCACCTCCGGATAGAGCATGTTTGTGTTATAGCGGATTCGAATTATTTTTTGTAGTACAGATTTTCCTCTTTTAAATATAATTCATCACTATATATAATATAAATTTTCAACAAAGCGGATTCAACTGAAACTCTTTAACACCACGTGGATCCATTATGATCGTAATACTATCGAAGTTATATACAATGTTGAATGGTCTTATTGTGAGAGGAAAGGAACCGTTTGCAATTCTTAACTCATATAAGGGTCCCATCACCTCAGGAAGAATTAACAGTCTGAACTATATTCATGACCCTCTTAGTTTTTCTTTATCTTCTATTCTCTTTCTTTTCATTTTTACCTTTAATTAATACTTCTTCTTTATCAAATTAAATGAGGTGCTTTCTTTTTTAGTCTGTTCCAAAATCAATGACATATATTTTATTTTTGAAATAATTCAACGTTAAACTCTTTATTTTATTTATTTTATCCTTAGTGAAAAGCTTTTATAACCATATAAATATCATGCCCCACAAGTTTTTAACCTTAAGTTTTTAAGACCACAAATTACAAAAGTCTTCTTTTTATCTTAAATTTCGTATCGAGTCAAACTACTTCGTCTAATTTGAAATGGATGAGAACCTTTTAACTACGTAATCTTTAGCACTATTATTTCCAAGCTGGAAAATCATCTGAAGTTGTGCACAAGACAATTTGATAAAAGAGCGTGCTGTAATGAGAAACCCACGCGGTGTAAGAGTAAAGTAGCAACTTACCATGAGTTCTCCTCATGCTTAATTCTGGTTGATTAGCTTCTGTCTCGCACTATGTTTTTCTCTTTTCACTTTCATTATGTCCTATAAATCAAGATAATTTATGTGTTGTATTGCCACCAGTGGCTTACGCAGAATTTTGTAAAACCAGTGTGGATCTATTATTTGGATTACACGTGAGTTTGGGTTTGATACTATGGTTAAATATTTACTTGTTGTCTCAAATTGATATTTATTTTAATTGTTGCTAGCTTAATATATATAAGAAAAAAAGATTTAAAGTGGTCTCGGATGACACTCCTTACACAAGATGACTCATCTACCTATTGAGACCAAATTCCAAAAAATTACATATCTGTTACGATTCACAAACCAAGTGAGAGACTACTACACGCCTCGATAAAAGCAAATATACAAGAAGTTTGGAACTTACACCATAATGGGAAGATTGAAATACATAATGCACATATATTCTTGCAACACAAACACATTTGGAATAGCAATTTCTACATCAATGAAGTTTGGAACTTACACCAATTGCATAGACACCAAGAGGGTTCAATTTCTAAGAAGAGGGGAGTTTTAGTCATACATACCTGAAATTCGCCTCTTAATAATACTAAGGCGTCCACCGCACTATACAACTTCAATCTACAACAATGCAACACATTTGTAACTATATATAGTAAGATTTCTATACTTCAAGTTATTTAGACTTTTTATCAAACATCTAATGTGCATATCTCTCTACAACCTCCTTAAATGGAATTTCTTGACCTAACAACCACATTTCATACCAATGAGTCACCTTATCGTCGTCTCTAGGCCATCCACAACTTCCATTAGCACATGCATGCCCAACAGTTCACACCCAAACCATCAATTCCTTAATTAACCCATTTCACAATCTCTACAAAACTCACACAACCTAGGTTAGACACTTATGGCTTCTAATCACCATCCCATAAGTCCTAACATATATTTCATACATAAATAATCATCACAAAGTAGTTAGAGATGATAGACATACCTCTTGTTGTAAGACTCTAGAGAATCCCCACTTGTAGTGTTGTTGACCAATTTGGGGATTTGAATAGAAATCTATGGATATTCAAGATTAATCCTTGTTAATATAAGTGTTTAGGAGTAATAATCAACTAAAAATACTCCAAAAAATTACCTTGCTTCATGGGAGGGAAGTATAGGACGGTTTCCCCTTGATAGATAAAGTCCTAGCTCAAAGAAAATGACTTAGATACTCTCCCTACCAGGCCTTGGGGTATTTATATGTCTGCTACGTAAGCCTCTGTGCACCTGGGCAAGTGGCCATGCATCTGGCCGTGCACACAATCCAGAAACTCCCAAATATGCGTGGCCGCGCATATGACATAGGTACAATAAAATGGCCATAACGTTCTTTATACATATCCAAATGGGGAACGGTTTGATGCGTTGGAAACTAGACTCAAAGGGATTTAATCTCTTAGGTACATCACCTCTTAATTCTTTATATTTTGACAGCAACATGCATTTGAAGTTGGACCTTGTGCGAATTTTTTGTGAAACTTTATCCCATTGCATAGTTCCCGACATGACTTAGTCCTAGGAATCTCCTTAGGCCCTCAACACTATCCAATACAACTCATAAACGTATTATCATGATCATCTAATTTTTTACAGTCCATAACCCCTCGTGTAAAGCAAGAAGACACTTAAGCGACTTATGAGTGTGCTTGTGGTTTCAGACTAATAGGGAATTGTTTTTGATGGGCCTCACACCACATGTGCAGATAGACTTGGTGACATCCCTCCCCCGTAGAGTGTACATTCTAGTGGATTGGTTGTCGTACTCCACTTCTCTAAAGCAGCTATTTAAAAGTCGATAGGTACTGGAGTGTATCTCCTAATTATTTTGTATACGGTGGAGCCCTATCCCGACTATATGTGTCGTGATACTCTTAGAGGCGTGTAGACTCGTGTTCAGATGTAAGTAAATATTATTAGAAATATCAATGAGTGTACATTTTCGCACATATTCAAGGTTAAGTGCCATATAAAGGATGAACATTTACTAATCCTAGTTTCATACTGAGAGGCTTGATTTGCCCAAGTTCATGCTGAGAGATTTAAGTACGTACGTTGGTTTGCACGGACCTACGGGTGTTGTGTGTTGGTCGTATTTTCCAAGGTTGGGGAGTGACATTATGCGTAACAGAAATTGTTAAAATTTCTACCAAGATTAGTTGCCCGAAGTCCATTTCGTCTCCTGTAACTAAAATGTTATTTTTACGAACGAAATGCCTTAACATTTTCGTCTTTTTGTGAGGAAGAATCTCATGGGAAAACTGCCGATAGGCTGAACTGTTTGTACGCTCCCAATGTGCAGTTAGGAGTTAATAAACTTCGCTAGATAATTAACTTCTACAGGGTTTATCTCTTCTAAATGGTTCGGTCAGTCGACATGGACGACCCATGACCCAAATCTAATATCCAATAAAATACAGAGCAAATCGTTATAATCAAATCGACAATTTAAATCAACTTAGGGAATATAAAATTTTTAATTTTTATGCAATAGTACCAAAATTCACCCGAACCCCTGAAGTCTCCAAATCATCATAAAAACTTATTAGAAGTTTCAAACCATGATTCTAAGTATGTTAACCCAAATTGTTGACTTTCGTCAACTGTATGAATTTCAAAGCTTCTAATTAGGAATCAAGTATTCCAAAAAGCTTTCGAACCCTTTGGGACCCAAATCACCAATATCAGTAAGACACAAATTACTAAATGAACCTACAAAAATTCTCAAATGAGGGAACGAGGATTCTAAACGATCGGTTAGCCCGTTATGGTATTCAGTGGCTTCTTTTTCTCTTCTACTGTGTATCTTTCTCATTTTCTTCGCAAACTTTCCATGGGAAAACTGCTATTATTCCTCTAACTATTGACAAATTTTAATTTGGTAATTTGGCTAAATACATATTTCTAGAATTTTAAATGTGCTTTTGGTCTCTCCACAAAATAAATTATGCAAATCTAAGGATTATTTTTTCGTGGAATCACATGACTATATCATGTGTTAAATTAACCAATTGTCTTGAGACTTCTGTTTTTATGTATTTCGCTTTTTTATTACCCTCTTTATAGGAGAAAACAAAGAAAATTGCATTGATGAGGAATGAACATAAACTCGTAATCAATGGCGTTTCTAGAATTTTGCGCATGCAAGTTCAGTTAAAGACGAACGTGTTTAATAGTATAAATAGTGTCGGTTATGACAAGTAGGGCTTGATCATTTTATTATCCTTTTTTGTTCTTAATACAGTTTCAAAACGAAGTCATTTTGAAGTTGCCACGCTACAATTTTAACAAACTTGAAAATATTTTAAGGTTAAAAAGGATTATCTATCTCTATTTTAAAAAAATTATCTATTTAATTTAACAAATTTTACTCCAAAAAATTTCATTTAACAAATATTTGTAACTCTACGATAACTAATTTTTTTTATAATTTTCCTTGCTATTGATAAGAAGTTGTGTGTTTGTTATGACAAAGGAAATGAGAGTAATAAATTTGAAGGACAAGATGATATTTTTTATTTTTGAAACAATTCAACGTTAAACTCTTTATTTTACTCATTTTAACCTTAGTGAAAAGTTTTTATAACTACACAAATATCATGCCCCACAAAGTTTTTACCCTTAAACTTTTAAGACCACAAATTACAAAAGTCTTCTTTTTTATCTTAAACTCTGTACCGAGTCAAACTATTTCGTTTAATTTAAAACGGATGAGAACCTTTTAACTACATAACCTTTAGCACTACTATTTCCAAACGGGAAAATCATCTGAAGTTGTGCACAAGACAATTTGATAAAAGAGCGTGCTGTAATGAGAAACCCACGCGCTGTAAGTGTAAAGTAGCAACTTACCATGGGTTCTCCTCGTGCATAATTCTGGTTGATTAGCATCTGTCTCGCACTATGTTTTTCTCTTTTCACTTTCATTATGTCCTATAAATCAAGATAATTTATGTGCTGTATTGCCACCAGTGGCTTACGCAGAATTTTGTAAAACCAGTGCGGATCTATTATTTGGATTACACGTGAGTTTGGGTTTGATACTATGGTTAAATATTTACTACTTGTCTCAAATTGATATTTATTTTAATTGTTGCTGCCTTAATATATATAAGAAAAAAGATTTAAAGTGGTCTTGGATGACACTCCTTACACAAGATGACTCATCCACCTATTGAGACCAAATTCCAAAAAACTACATATCTCTTACATATCTCTTACGATTCGCAAACCAAGTGAGAGACTACTACACGCCTCGATAAAAGCAAATATACAAGAAATACCTCAACAAGTGGTGGACAAGGAAGAGAGGTTCTTAGCCCAAGTATCACTTTGGTTGCCCCAAGTTTTTGGCTACGGAAGTTCAGTTGGGATCTGCTATATGCATCTACAGAGGATGTGACGACAAGGATGATGATGATGATGCATCAAAGGTGGCACCCACAGCGTGATGTTTTAATATTAGTTTCTACAACAACATAGTAGCAAGAAATATACAATAGCTAGGTTCCCATGTTTTAATATTAGTTTCTAGAGGGAGCTAGGTTAACATCTTAGAGAGAGAAAGAGAGAGTGAAGTGGGTCTATATAAGAGTACTGGTCTAACTTTTGAACGAAGAATTGGAGTGGAGTAATAGGATTAATGGTGTGTTTTAATTTCGTTATATCACGTTTGCATATAATAATGTATTTAGCACACACACTTTTGTTATATTGATTCTAATATTTTTGATGGACTTCTATTACTGCTTGAACCTGGAACTTAGTTAACATGTGACTTAGTTTTGTTCTATAAACTTTTTACCCGAATCATTTTGGTAATTCTTTGATATGGATGGTGTGGTGAAACGTGAAAGAGTAGCAAAAATTACTTCAATAATATGCTAGAAACTATGCTTTTTTCTATATAAATTAACTGAATGTAAATCAGTCTTCATTTGCATTCCATATTGTGGGTCTATTGGAATCAAGAGGGGATGCTTAATCACGACTAGCTTTACATTATTTTCTTACATTTTTAAATCAAATCCATTTTGGTCAGCAGGATGTATACGTCTTACAAGCTTGTGGGAATTGAAGTCAACTAATGATTGGCGGCATGCATATATATCGCATGTATAAAAACATGAACAGCTTTTAGTTAGTCCCTGTGGGAAAACAGTATTCATAAATTAATTAAGTCCAGCTTCGGCTTTAATTTGCATTCGTGGAGTGTCCTTTCCATTATTTCTAGGGAAAATGTTGTGATATACCCATTACTTTGATAAATTGTACATTCCTCTCCCTTGTTATACTATCAAGCCATTTAAAGGCTTACTGTTATGAAAATGGCTGAAATTATCTTTATCTTTATCACCTGTCTAACCAAGCAAGTAAAATGTGCCACCTCGAAAGCCGTAAATTCTAGGGTTCAATTGAAGAGTGAAAATTTCTGCTCATCTACTCTCGTCCATTCTCGAATGTAAAATGTCTCAAGGAAGCTCTTCATCTCACGTTATGTGTCATTGTGGTATGATAGCCAGCCACTTAACTTCCACAACTAATTCTAATCCTTGAAGGAAGTTTTATAAATACTCAAAGCCTAAGGTTAGTTGTTTTGGTTGTAAAGTTTGCTTTTTTCTTTTTTGCATGTCTCAGGCTTTTCAATTGTATAGTTTATAAGTTTTTTAACCTTAATGTAATTTAATGTTATTGACAGAATTATTCATGTCAGTTTATCGAGTGGGAAGATAAAGTTTTCCAAGATTCACCTATAAAAGCAATTAGAGAATTGGGGTCGTCAGTGGATGTTGTTAAGTTGGACATGAAGAAATTGAAGTAAGATGTAGCTACCATGGAGGTTAAAATCATTCTCAAGTGGTTAAATTTTCAACATCGTAAGAGAAAGTATCAAAGATGTGGATCATTCTTCTGATTTCATTGGCACTTTTTTTGCTTCAATGAAGAAATGAATGGCTTAGGAGATGTATTCATTGTAATGTTAGCTCTAGTTAGGTGTTAACTTGTAGGTGTCTAACTTGAGGGCGTTAATGTTAGGTTGCATTGCTGCTTTATATTGTTACAATAATGTATATCCCTTATATTTTACTGGTTGTTTAAGTATACAACTTTGTTACAATGTTAATTCGTTGATATAGTCGTGATTTTCAAATAGAACTTGTAGAGTATAATTCAACATCATGCATGAATGGACAATGAATTAAATAGATGGACAATGAAATAGATAGCTGGACAATATCAATTGACATTAAAATTCAGCAACATAACACAAAACTTACATAACTTCAGTCATCAATAAAAAAATTCAACACCATTCAGTTAAAAGGACCCAAAAGGGATGTCATTTTATTACCCAAAAAACTGATACCACCCAAGTGACAAAATGACATCCACATTCAACAGTTAAAGGACCTAACACTTAAGTTAAAGTGCTATCACATGCAGTAATTACATCGCAAAAGACCCCAAAAATTGCTACATGTTCAGAATATGGCTAGTTTTGTGAATTGCTATATTCCTTTCTTGACTTCAATGTGGCTAGTCGTTGTCTTTCTAGTTAGTTCCTTTTATGGCAGTTTTTTCTCTCCATGTAAGATTTTTGGGTGAGTAAGAAGTCGTGTTGGCAAACTCAGACCGCTGGCATCACCAATAAAGTTAAGAGTCTTTGCTCCCGTTGTTGTGCCTAGTTGTTACCTCCTTTGGAGTCTAATACTTTCCTTTAACACACGTCTTGGCAATATAGGTGGGTATGGATTGTCTATTTCTGGGTAGTCAAAATCTTCTGATGGATTGCTTCCTAGACAGAGGTGGTGTTGGCATAATCATGTAATGAGGTCCAGAATTGCTGCTGGCTTGACTGGGTTGTGGTACTATTAGTTGTAGCTCCTCTTCTAAGGACTTCAATGAAACATCTGGAGCACTGGCCATGGTTTCCTCAACATCTTCATCAACCAGTGTCCTTGGCCTCTTTCATGTTGTCTCAATATATTCATCACCTTAACTCTTATGTCCTCAAGCATTTTAATAATTGGGTTGTTCCTATTATCCAGTATTCCTGAGTTGAACGATTCTGTTAAGTTATTGTCCACTTGTTGATTCTTGCATACTGTGTCAAAGTATGCTCTACACTATGATTGTGGACGATACCTAAAAAAGTCTTCAGCAGCTTCACTATCAATTTTCCCCAAGTTTTTCAATTGGTCCTTGAAGTCTTCTTCATAGCTACTCCATGCACACCACCACATGTACTTTTTCTTCAAATCCCCATTACCCCATCTTCTACACCAGTTAGCCTCTATGTGCCTCATACTGTGGTGTGCATCAGGAACTACTACCTGAACTGCCTCAATCAAGCCCTACATATAAGAATGTAGAAAATTAAGCATTTAAAATAGAAAGGAAGCTGTCAATAATTTTAAAAGGATAACATTGAAGTGAAACAATACAAGTACCTTCTGCATGTCTGACACAAATGTATATCCTCCCCCCAGCTTTAGGTCTAATGAATTGTTCAACAATGTCAAGAACTAGGTCCAGGTGACCTTTGTTTGTTTATCCCCAACAACCCAAGCAATATGATAAAGATGATTCTATGAATCTAGAGCAACAACAACTAAGTGTTGACCTTTGGCCTTTCCTTTCAAGAAAGTTCCATCCAAGCCAATAAAGGGTCTCAAACCCACGTTTAAACCCAAATTTTAGAGCATGGAAACATATATACATCCTAGAAAATCTTCTATTTCCTTCAGCAAGTGCATCATTTGATAAGGTAATTATTACATCACTCCCTGGGTTACTCAGCTTCAACTCCTTACATATGCCTCTATCTTATTATACTCATAAGTAAAACTACCAGCAAGGGATTCAAGTATCATTATCTTGGACCTCTTACACTTCGCATGGCTAACATTGATGTTGAAGGTATTTTTTAAGGACACTCTCATCTCCTTAACTTTGATCATAGGAATTTCCTGCAGCTTGTTCTTAAAATATTCTACTATAGTATTAAAATCTATCCTAGGGTTGTCATATACAGGGTTACACTTATGTTTTGACTTAAGAGTTTTAATCTTAACCCCACCACCATTCTTATCCTCATAAATGAGACACACAAAGGGGCAGCCAACCTCACACATGTACCTCAGTCTTTTGGTGTCACTCTTGAGTTGTTTTAAACCATAACAATTTGCTAAGTAATACAAATTTATAACTTTTCTAGCCTTAGGTATATCTTTGAATGTCATAACTTTATACAGTTCTTTGTAATCAATCAACTTATCAAAAATCTTCCTCTGTTTTTTTGTAGTGCAAGTACATCTAAATCTTCACAGTCATAATCTGAAAAAATAGTATAATCTTTACTCTCATTTGAAGTACAATCAGTTGCAACCTCACAATCTACTGTTTGTGATTCAATAAGGTTAAAAATATTATGAACATTAACCACATTTCATTATCCTCTATAGCAAATACATTAATTATATTGAAACGGTAAAAAACCATATTTTGCAAAGTCCTAATACCCTGAAATTTAAACACTGAAAAGATTAGTTCATCAACAAACAGAAGATGTTATTTTTTTATTTTTTTATTTTTTGTTTTATCAAAACCATCCAGCCAGGCTCACCTCTCGTGGTGGAGGAGGATTTAGCATTGGCCCCTAACATGCCAACTAAAATCCCAAAAGTTAATACAACAAAAGGGGGACATATTACCTCACCTCCGATAATACTTAGTTAGCCTAAGTAGAAAAGTAAAATGCTTGGATTGGACGCAGTCAATCAATAGTCAAGAGAATAAACCATATATCAGAGTTGCTATTAGCTAAAGAAGCTATAGTGTTATAACCGTAACTGTCATCGAGATTGTGGCTGCTCAATGACGCCTTCATTTGGATTAGGGAAGCTAAGTGTACCAGGATCAGCTTGTTGAGTCCTGGATAGAAGTATGGAGCTAACATTATAGTGGTTCATAAAATCAACCTCTGTGCTTGGCTGCTCTTATTCTAAAAGAAGGGAGATTAAGCTTATCCATTCTGAAAGTGTCTTAGGCATCATTAGGCAATTGACTTTCCTGAACATATAGGACCTGTTGGCTGAGGTTGGTAGCATGTTTGTCTAAGGCATTTGCCACCATATACCCTTCTCTAAAACAGTGAGAGGTTTGTAGGTTGTGACTTCTTACCATTATCTTGATCTTTTTAACATTGTAAAGATTCCAGGGAGAGTTAATCTTTCCCTGAATCATCTAACTATCAGTAGGGAATCTAATTTACGGCTAAAATTGGAGATGTTGTTCGCACAACACCATTCTACACCAAAAAGAGCAAATTTTCGGACTTATCCACCAAGGGATTCGTGGAATATACCTCAAAAAAATTGTTAGTTGGGAATTGAAGGGGTTTGGCAAAGGCCATAACCATGTCTCCATTTCTTCTCCTGACAATTCCACCTGCCCCAGCTTTAGCCATGTTAATCATGTTGCTGCCATCTGTGTTGAGGATGAGAGAGTTATCCGGGGAGCATTTCCTCTATACCATTCTACTAGTGAGCCTTGGCTTGTAATTGAGTGCTAAATTACGCACTTTGTTCCAATCCCAAAAGCTATCCATGTTGCTGAATTTCCGCCCAATGATGATTTTGAGTTGAAAAATTATATGCTGCTTACACCCTTGTAATTGGTATAGACCGCTGACCATACCTTCTAGCACATCTGGCTTTCCATATCTCCTAACATACTATGCTGGTAGTAATCTTTAGTATCATTTTGTGTACAACATTATTGGTTTTCCTGTTCCAGCAGGTGTTAAGGACTTGCCGAATATTTTGATCATTGTGAGTAATTCCCAAGGGAGAAGCAATATTCCTCCATATTCTGTTGGCGGTTCAATAGTAGCAAAAACATGATAAAAAGTTTCTTCCTTTTCTTGGGCAGTTTTCACATAAGAAAAGAAATTTTAAAAGGAAGTCACTTGGTCTAAATTTTATTGAACAGTGTAGTGGTGCTCCTCTTTTGTTTGGGTGCTTGAAAGGCTGATGCACATGAGAACTTTCCATTTGGGTTAAGATATACCATATTGCTTTATCTTTGTTAGGGATAATATTTCTGTCAATGTTGATGATTTCAGTTACTAAGTTAAAAATAAAAGAAGAGATAAAAAAAATTGATTCGAGGAATGATGTGGAAAGATGCTATCTCGGGAGTAGATGTCAACTGATTATTTTACAGAGAGTGATTGGATGTGTCCTAAAGATTGGATGCATCTTTAACAAAGAGTTGCATCATGTAGAAAAGACACATTAAATTATGAATCGCTCCAAAAATGTATTTCGGACTTCACACTAATGGCCCTTAGTTTGAACTGCCATAGCAAAACTTTAGGCTTATCACATTCAGATTTCAGGCCATCGGCTTGAAGTTTGAACTCAATATATATTTCAAACTTTAGGCTTATCAATTATTGTAATTCGAAGAAGATAAAAGAGATGTATAAATATGAATTCAAAGTAAATTAGCTGCCGAAGTGAAGCATGCTGCATGATTGCATAGTTATAAATATAGAATATAAAAAGCAATTTGTCGCTCGTACCACAAGGGAAAAAAAAAAGAAATCATTAAAACATAGGAGGTTTACCACTCAATTAGTACTCCATCATCATTTATTAATGGCAGGGATAATAGTGTGATACACAGATATATTACTGTAAGTAGAAAACACGAAGATATCTCTCTCATGCATTGCTATCTTCCTTCTCTACAGACGTAACTCACTTCACTACATGTCTCTCTCTTTTAGATGTCAACATTGTTAATTCTCTATAGAGCAACATCTGCAACAAATAAACATGGGAATTACCTAGCTATATGTATTACTATATATGTGTTGCTGTAGGAACTAACATTACAACATCATGCCGCTGGTTCCACCTTTGACGCATCATCATCATCGTCATCATCATCGCCTTCACATCCTCTGTAGACACATATAGTCGGTCCCAACTTAGCTTCTGTAGCCAAAAACTTGGGGCAACCAATTGATACTTTATTCTTGCTGGCACTCATAATTAAAACAACCATATTGGTAGTGAAGGAGTATTTTGAACTTACCCTAGCTTTGAGATACGAGCCTATACACGTCCAAGACAACTCAAGTTGTTGCAAGATATGATCAAATTCATCTATCTATAGCTTGGAAAGCATATGGCATTTGCAAAAATAATCTCTTCCATGTCCACCACTTGTTGAGGTATTTCGTGTATACGTGTAGTACTCTCTGACTTGGTTTTCGAATCGTAAGAGATTCGTAGTTTTTTGGAATTGGATCTCAATAGGTGGAAGAGATCAGGGTTATCATGCGACACTTCTACGCCAAGATTTTTCTTATATATGGGCATAAACAACGTTTTCTCAAAAGATAAATATGTATGTATGTATGTATGTATGTATGTATACAATAGGTTGACATCGCATGAGAATATAACGAAGTAAATTTCAATTTGGAACAGGAACTAAAGACTCAAATTATTACAATCTCTAACTCAATTTCAATTATAATGCAAGCCAAATTGTGATAACAGAGACAATGCTTTTGTGCAAAATACGTCGTACACCACTTATTGTAATACAAAGTATATAGATTATCTTGATCAGTAGGTCAGGATGAAAGCAAAAGGAGAAAAAGGTAGTGCTGGACAGAAGAGCTAATCAGCCATACATTCATCGATCAGAAGGCCTTATGCATAAGCATGAGGAGAACTCATGGAAACTTGCTACTTTACACATACTACGCGTGGTCTTCTCATTACAGCACGCTCTTTTACCAAATTGTCTTGTGCACAACTTCAGATGATTTTCCAGCCTGTAAATAACCGTGCTAAAGGTTAAAAATCAAGAAGCGCAATAGAATTAAGAAAAAGAATAACTAAAGGGGGTCCTGTATTTGAATTACATTGTTAATTCTACATGAAGTGATGGGATCCTTACAGAGCGATAGATGTACATCGTTAAGTTAATTTAAGATCATCAATTTATACAATTCTGTAATTTAATTTTCGTAACATATTTTTCTACATGGAGTAAAAGGTATGTTGTTCCAAGCGGTTTTTTCCTAATTGTCACGACCCAAACCCACCAACTGATCGTGATAGTTCTTAATGCACTTGATAAGCAAGCTGAACATAACAAATAATGGCATCAATACATAACAATCCCTCCCTCCCTCCGAATTGGTAATACTGAGTCATGAACTTTAAAATAGAAATATAAGTCTGGAATACAAAATGAAAATACTGTCTGAATGATAATCAACAACACTGAAATGAAAAGAGACGTCAAAGACTGCAGTCGAAATGCAAGTCTACCTCGTCTCTTTGCAACCGCCAGCAATGAATCACAGCGACTCATGACTCGGTCCAACACCTGGATCCACATAATTAAGTGTAGAGTGTAGTATGAGTATAACCGACCCCATGTACTCAACAAGTATTATAACTAACCTCAACGAGCTAATAGAGGCAAGAATGATCAATGATACTCGCTAATAACTTGTTCAATTCATAATTCTCCCAACACAACAGTAATATTATCAAGTCATAATCTCGGGGACATGGTCTTATGATTTGGGATCACTCGGGATGAGTGTTGATTGAGTTCCTTTATGTGTTTGAAAAGAGGTATTACTTCGAAGGAAAGTCAAGAGTAAATTTAAAGAAGTTGAGTCAGTTAGTAGTGGTTTGGATCATCATGGTTAAGGAAATGATCAGTTCCTTCGGTGTGGTAAGGCTATACACGTGTTTTGTGGCTATACTTGCGGGCTTGGAAGTCTTCGTAATTTGATTCATTTATAACTATTTGATTTTGATGGTTTTCTTATGTGTACATGGTCCTCGAAATATCTATGGTGGTTTAGGCCACACTTGAGGTTGTGTTCTATGCGGTTATGTGAAGTTGGTCTCGTGTTGTGATTTTCCTCCCAAAATGAGTTAAGTGAAAGGTTTCTAGCCGATGAAGTGTTTATTTTACTGGTGGTTTAGGATTTATGACAAGATTCTTGTACCCTCGCATAATAGCATGATAGATGAGTAAGTGTTGTGGAATTGGATGTGAAGGATCAATGTTGCGATCCAGTTTGACAGGGATGTCACAACCTTGGAGAAGCGGGGAAATATTTTAGATGTTCAGAATATGCTGGAACTATTTTAGTGTCGCCTGCGAATAATGTTCAATGGAAGAGGTATCTTGTATTGAATTGCGGATTCTTGTTTTGCATTACAGAAGTAGTATTGTTTGTAGCCATAGATGTGCAGATTTTGCTATACGGTGCGGAAGGTTGTGGAAGCATCTCCCACGGAATGATCGTATAAGTGCGACATGTCATTCATTTAAGTAGGATAGATTGAAATAAGGTATGGAGACTCTGGTACTATCATTGATGGGAGAGTTTATGTCTGGAAGACATTCTATTCTTTTAGTTGCAGACTGTGGAAGTTGTTCCGGATTGGACAATAGATCGTATGTGTCATGAATTGGGTCACTATGGATCTTTGGAAGGTTATTGACCCATTTTGGGATGATTGGAGTCGGCTTGAGGTCCGATGGTAGACCTAATGTGAATGTTTATTTTATGTCAGATTAGATATAGTTATTTCGACATTGTGTTGCTTATGGACGGGTCTTCGGTCGCGGTGGATGTTATTCCTGCCTTCATCTATTTAGGTGCTGATATTTTATGCCATGTGGGTTGTGAGACGACTTGATTATTAACACGCTTGATGTGATCCTGTGTAGCTTTTGGTGTTATATGAGCGAGATGGCTCTTAAGATTCAGGTTGTTGATTGCACCTCATTCGTGTTTGGCATTTTGTAGCGCCTAACGCTATCTATCTTTCAGGATTATGTTCATGCACTTGGCATGCTTGTGGTTGATTGACGTATGTTTAGAAGATATGAGCATTTTGGCTTGATGTGTATTCACTTAGTGATTGTCATGTGTGGATCAGGTGGCATATCGCCATGGGTATGATATTTGGATCCGATTGCACGCCACAAAAGTGAGATGTTGAGTACGGTCCCTTATACGTATTTCGTGTGTTTTGTTTCTTATCTTTGAGATAGGTTCATAGCGTTTGTCTAGTTGATTTGGATGTTATGCGGACTAGATAGTTTTTTACCCGAGTTCATTTTTTCTTATTAGTCATATTTGTGTTATGCATTGTTAGCACATTGATGGCGTCGTATGAGATTTTAGATGGTGTTTGAGGTGGCTTATTGCTCAAGTATCTTGTACTAGGTGAGTGTTACAATCTGATCGGTCGTTTTGAGATCTAGCATCATGTTCGGTAGTTTAAGGTTTGGGTAGCTTCGTATTGTGTATTATGAATTGTGTGCATGGCAGGTTTCGGTTTTCGGGCGATTTAGGATTTATTTGGAAGAATGATTCTTGTTTTAGAAACTTAAGTGGTAAGAGTTGACCGAAGTTTGAATTTTGAGTAAACGACTCTTGAATGGTCTTACGATGATTCCAATAGCTTCGTATGGTGATTTTGGACTTGGGCGTTCATATGGATTTGGATTTGGAGATCCGTATGTTGATTTGATTTTTTTGGCGAAAGTTGGAAAGTTGAAGGTTTGAAAGGTTGAGAACTTTGACCGGGGTTTGACTTTATAGATATCGGGATCAGATTATAATTTTGGGAGTTGGTATAGATCTGTTGTATCAGTTGGAACTTGCATGCAAAAACTCATTAGGAATTGGTTTGATATGTTTCGACATTAGTTTTAGAAGTTTGAAGCTCATTAGTCCATTAAGCTTTAATCGATATGCGGTTCGTGGTTTTGGTGCTGTTTGATGTGATTTGAGGCTTCAATCGAGTGCATATTGTGATTAGGAATTGGTTAGTGTGTTTGGATGGGGTCTGGGTCCCTTGGGTGTGTTTCAGATGGGCTACGGGCTATTTTCTCATGTTTTGAACTGCTGGTTCTGATAATTAGCTTTCTTCATTGCGATTGCGAATAAGGGACTGCATTCGGGTAGTGTAATCTGGCTCAGGCATTTTCTACATCGTGTTCACGATGATGATCTAGCATTCGTGAATCTTAGAAGACTTTAGCCATCATGATCACGTGCTAGGTTACACGGTCTCATATGAGGATAGCTGGAAGGGGCATCAGGAGATTGGTTATCTGCGTTCGCGTGGGAGACATTATGTTCGTGTATGTTGTTGGAGATTGTGAGTCGCATTCGGGACTGAATTTACGCCTTCGAGAAAGAGTAATTTTTGCAGCCTTCATTTTTGTTCTTTGCGATCGCGTAGAAGGTCCCACGATCGCCAAGAGAATGCTTGGGTAGAATATAAATGTACTCTATTTCGAGGGTTATGTTATTTTAGTGCATTTTGAATTAGAGAGCTTGGATTTGGGAGATTTTGCAGGGGATTTTCACGATTTGGATTGGGAGTGATCTTGACCCAAATTTGATTAAATTTCATGATTGTATCTTTGTTTTTAACATTTAATTAGTGATTTGAATTGGAAAAATTGGATATTTTTTGTAAAAACTTTCTAGAACATAAAATAATGATTTGAAAGCCAATTTGAGGTCCGAATTGGATGATTTATGTATGATTGTACTCATACTACACTCTGCACCTAAATGTGCAGATCCAACTATTGGACTGAGCCACCAGTTCCAGAGTTTTTGCAACTTGAGTTGTCCGGGAGATGAGGTAGAGCTGCATCACGATATATGTCTTGGAATTTCTTTCTATTTATTATGTTGTCTTTATTTCGGAAACTATTGTTATTTAGCCTTTTCAAGATTGTATTTTCATTTTAGAGATCATGACTCTGTATTTACCAGCTCTGAGGGATTTGTTATGTATTGCGTTGTTGTTCTTTATAATTGGCCTTAGACTTGTACTATTTCTGTTAATACAATATTGTCATTTCTATTTCTATTAATACAGTATTAGCATTTCATGTTTTTTTTATGCCTAGGTTGCCTAGTAATTGAGTTAGGTGCCATCACGGTCGCTTAGTGGTTCGGGTCGTGTCAGTTTTGGTATTTGATTCTTTAATTTAGATGTTATTTTGATGATTTGAGCTTACAAGAAAGTTTGTATGGTGATATTACACTTGTGTTAATGATCAGATTGGATCCCGAAGGGCTCGGGTGAGTTTCAAAAAAGCTTCGAACTGTTATTGTCATAGTTGGAAATTCTGGTGCTGCAGACCTTACATTTGCGAGAGTTTGGTCGCGAATGCAAGGTTGGGAACAGACAAGGCCAGTTCGCATTTGCAAAGTTTTGGTCATTTTCGCGAGGTGGTCGGGCTTCATAATTGCGAGGATTATGTCGCAATTTTTACATTGGTGAGTAGGGAACAACTTCCTATTTGCAAAGCTTGGTTCGTTTTAGCGAAGGGCTGGTCCTTCGCAAATGCGAAGGTGTAGTCGCATTTGCAACATGTGAGAGGTTCAGACAATATTCACATTTGCGGATATCTCAACTACAAGAAAAAGTTCGCAACTGCGATATCTGCAGCTGGGTAAAAGGTTGGGATTTCAGAACTTAGCTCTTTTTACTCAATTTGTTAGACCTTGACTCCACATAGAGGTGATATTGGAGAGCAAATCTTTTCCAATGTCATAGGTTAGTAACTTTGACTTGTTTTTGTTCAATTTTCATTACCTTCTCATGAATTTTCACTATCAAATCTAAGACTCATAGAGTAGAATTTGGGATTTTGGATAGAAATTAGGAATTTTGTAAAATTGATATTTAGACCTCAAGTTGATGTCAGAGCTTAATGAAAAGTTCATATTTGGACTTGGGGGTGAATTGATAATCGGTATTTCGGTCTGAATTTCAAATTTCAACCACATGAGCCCGATTTGATTTTCGTTGACTTTTTTAAATATGTTAAATATCAAACCTTTTTCGTACGAGGGTAGTTTCTAAAGATTTTTTTTGACTTATTTGAGTATAATTTGATTAGATATGGGTGGTTTGGATGCTTGTTCTAAAGGGAAAGTGGTGTGGGGTTGTTGATCTTGTTATGGAAAGAGGTAAGTATCGTGGTTAACTTTTATTTGAGCGAACTAAGATTGGTATATTTTCTACATGATCTATATGTGGGTTGGCGTATATGCAAGGTGACGAGTGTATATACATTGTCATGGGTTTAAGCATATGGTGTGTACCACTTTATTTCACGTCTATAATTATACCATGTCTTTACTTATTTCATGTTTTTACTTGTGAGGTACTCGTACTTGATACATGTTTTTACTTTATATATGTGTCTTCACTTATTACATGTCCTTAATTGTTACATATTCTAGCTTATTCATGCCTTTATTTTTCATACTCCTTTACTTATTACATGCTTTCTGTTACACGATGTCTTCCTGAGATGTTTTACAAGGGCGACATAAGGCTATGCAATTGATGTCTGTGCGGTTATTATCCGCCAATTGGGTTCCCTCCATATGATAGACGATATTGTTAGTGTCGCATGAGAAAACCGATGTCAGGAGAAATTGAGAGAACACAAAAGAGAATGAGAATGAAACAAATCTTGATTGCATTAATGAACGCTATCACAAAAAGGCAACACAGTATCGAGTGAGAGAGACACCAATACAGAAAATTGTTTGTTTGCTTGAAAGTTTGACTACTTGATCCCAACTAATAATGCTTAAAAAAATAAACCAAAGTTACAGGACCTGACGTAAATAATCTAGAGAATGATAATGGAAACACATGAAGTAAAACTATATATTTGAAACAAAAAGTACCTATATTCCTACAAGGTAAAAGTAGGTCCATTGGCAGCACTTGGAGGGGCCACAACCGTATCTTTTGCGTCAGGGTCTGCATATGCGGCACTGACCACAGGGTATGGGTTGATTGCACTGAGAGGTATGCCCTGCCGAGGGGTGTTGTTGGCATCTGCCTGCGGCTGGGCACTAGCGAGGGCTATTGATGGGGCGACATAGGCACATGCGCACTTGTCACTTGGCGTGACCAAGACTACGGGGCCTTCTAGGGTGTTAGGTGTTGGGAGGTTTTCAAGGATGCCATGAGGCGCTTCCAAGAGGTCATGGTTCATGGATGGAAAACTGCCCATGACATTCGCCCCCGCCTGAGTTGACGACTTCATCAATGACTTACTTGCAAGGTAATCATCAATAAGGCTCTTGTTAGTTTGAGGTTTCTTCCACTCTCCCTATCTCCTATGTATCACAACCCTGCTATTTCACCAAGAGCTATTTGTGATATTTTCTTGAAGCTTGAATCACTCGATCATCATGAATAACTTCTGCATGCCTTTTCCCGATTGAGTTGGGGCCACGAATACTTGGTACTGTAAGTTAAGTCTGCGAAGGATCCGCCATGTCGTCTCAAAAGGGTTTCAAGAGGCTGACATAGAAGATGTGATGAATATTCCACCACATTGGGGTATCCACCGGTATGCAACTTTCCTTATGTGCTTCTCAATGATAAAAGGTCGAATGTACATTTGCAATAGGCGAGGGTCATGGACCCCTCCAAATATATATTGATTTGGGATTTTCTCCATCACTTTATCCCCAACTTGGTATTCAACATAGCGATGATTTTGAATCAGTGTGTTTTTTCATCCGCTTTTAGGTTTCACAAGATTGCTCTGCACTATCTCCAAATTTTTCTTCCATCATTTCGAGAAGCTAGCTGCTCGAGGAGATTTTGACATGTTATGTGCATTAGAAGTAGCGCTGATGTCCGATAACAATTTCAAAGGCGCTTCTATTTGTACTAGAGCTATTTTGTTAATTGAAAGAAAATTAAGCAGCATCCAGAAGCTTAACCCAATTATTCTACAAGGCAATAACAAAATGGTGAAGATATTCCTCCAACATGACATTCACCACTCCGTCTGGCCATCAGATTGCGGATGGATACTTGAGTTGTGGCTCAACTTGAACCCGAGGCACTAAAAGAGCTGAGCCCAAAAGTTGCAATGAAGTGAGACTAGCAATCACTAATGATGTATTTAGGTAGGCCTCAATAT
This sequence comes from Nicotiana knightiana, assembly GCA_005239525.1. NCBI lineage: Eukaryota > Viridiplantae > Streptophyta > Magnoliopsida > Solanales > Solanaceae > Nicotiana > Nicotiana knightiana. Next base: position 31,072 of record ML421488.1, on the reverse strand, counting down.
TTGACAACATGAGGGAAAGTGAGTTGGGATGTATCTTCTAATGATATATATACACATTGGGGTTGCTATAAATGTAGCATATTTTGATAACCGATCTACCATAACTAAGATAATTGTAAGATTTTCGACCATGGGTAGTACGGTGATGAAATCCAGTGAGATGCTTTACTAAGGTCTCTTTGGAATATGCAATGGCTCCAAAAGTCCCGGTTGAGTCAAGAGGTCAGACTTGTCTTTATCACATACCTGGCAAGTCTTCACATACTGAGAAAGATCATTAGCCATTTGGGGCCAATAATAAGCATGGTGCAACAACGACATGGTGCGTTCTTCTCGTGGGTGGTTGGCCCATAAAATGTCATGGCATTCCATCAGAATATTCCTTCGCATATCTCCTTCTTTTGGAAAATAAAGTTGTTTCCCTTTCTCCTTCAGGAACCCATATTCCATGTAGAACTAGAAAGTCCTGCTTTGTCCTGCCAAGTCGACCAAATACTGTGCAGAAGGATTCTCGGTGAGTAAATCTTGTATCTGGTCTTTTATAGTTGTGGCTACTTCAATCCTCCTTAGGGTTGAGAGGAGGCACACCAATGCTAGGTCAACTCTCTGACTAAGCGCATTAGCAATTTGATTGGCCTTCCCATTCCGGTACTCCAGGTTGAAATGGAATTTCGCTATGAGTTCCTGCCATATACGGCCGTTCAGCTTTGGTTGGGTTATGAAATGAGTAATAATCGTGTTGTTTGTCTTAACCATGAACGGGGTTCCCAGCAGGTAGTGCATTCAAAGCCGTAACCAGTGGACGACAACTAATAATTCTTTTTAGTAGGAGGCATAGCACCATTATGCATTCTTCAACTTCTAGATCTCGTACGTGACTGGATACCTCTCTTGTAGAAATACTCCGCCCGGGGCATAGCCAAGGAGTGTCGGTGAAGCTAGGTCATTATGAAGAAAATTCAACTTGTGTGTGGCGATCATAGATGACTTTGAACTATTATTTGTATTGAAATTCATAAGGAAAACCAACACCATTCTGATACCTTATGCAAACTTGCTACTGATGAGGGGACTAAATTGGGCCAAGCCCTGCATTATCCCATGCATAACCATAAAGATAGCCACGGGGAACATCTCATCTTTAGAGTTGAAGAAAGGAGTCAACATACATGAAACTACGTTCCTGGCTACCCTATGTATTTAAGATATTAAATGCTCTTCGGGTCCTATTCCTGCACCCATGAAACGACCTCTACCCTTTCCTATGACTAGACCGAGGTGCTCTACCTCAGTGGAGGCTATGTAATTATGAGTAGTGCCTGTGACTATATGCGCCTGTTATTTATCATTGCCTGAATGTACTTGCCATTGACTCTCATTTCGACGAACATTAGGAACTTATCTTGATTGAAAGGAGGAACCTCATTCACCTTCGTTTTCCTTTTCATAGAGGTTGGGCATGGGTCCTTATTCCTATAGATTTCAACACTATTTCCCGCTAAAGATTCAGAAATAGAACAACAAGTGCTTTGAAATCACCTATTGGTTCTGTCTGGTAAAAGCCATCCTCATCATCATCCGTCCAATCATCAAAAGTTTGATGGGCGTTCATTTGCGCCTTTGGGAATTCATTTTTCCAATGAGGCACGCCACAATATTGATATCCTGAAGAGGGCTTCCTCCCCCGATCAATGTTGTGAGATATAACACTATTGCTGCTTGAGGAGGGAGTCTTGGATTTGGTTTCACTCTTATCTCCCCCACTTTTGATAGAGACACCATTGCTAGGTTGGCTCCCTTTGTAGCCTCCTCGGACATGTGATGAGGCCTATTGTCACGTCCAAACCTGGGGAGGCGTGGCTGGCACCCGGTGCCGCACCGGCCCAAGCGAACCACTCTGCAACTTTTTTTCCTTGTAACTATGATGGGCCAACATAGCCACAACTTGTAATGTATAACTATAAGTGGACAACACTGTATCAATAAACTATCGTTCTTAAAACATGAATACATATGGGCCGTCAAAGCCTCTGACATACTGTACAAAATGAACCTCTGTCTACAAAGCCTCTAAGATTATTTGACATCAAATGGGACAGGGTACTGGCCTACCCATACGTTTGTAGCAAAACTCCGACACGAGGACTTATAGACTCGGCTACACTCCGAATAAGGTGGAGTCTTACCGATCCTTTACTGAATGCCAATCTCGTCTGCTATGAGGGCTCGTCAAACTGGTTATCTATACCTATAGGCATGAATGCAGCATCCACAATAAAACGACGTCAGTACGAATAATGTACTGAATATGTAAGGCAAAACTGAAACATAACAATAAGTCAACATGAATTAAAGACATATAAGAATCAACCTCAATCTCTAAAGTGCCACCCTATATTTATACTTATTATAATTACATAGATAATGCTTCTCTCTAAGACTATTTCTATTATCCACATCGTATGATGCATGACTGCCCAACTGACCAGTGGTAACTACCCGACCAGCCGTAGCTCGATGGTAAATGCATGACTGCTCTACCGGCGGTAGCTCGATGGTAAATCTATAACTGCCCAACTGGTCGTAGCTCGGTGGTAAATGCATGACTGACCGACTGGTCGTAGCTTGGTGGTAAATGAATATGCATGACTGACCAACCGGTGGTAAATAATGATACATAACTGCCCAATCGGTGGTAACTGCCCGACCGACCGTAGCACGATGGTAAATGCATGAAGATGCATGACATGTACCACCATATTATAAACATTAACATCTCTATCATATACCTCATTAGGGACTTAGGGACACACTTAGACATGCTTGAATATCACTTTACATGAATGAATAACATAGACTTCCTTAACTACTAAGAGTAGAACCATTTATGGAATGACATTACGTTTACGTATCGTTACTTGGATCATGCCAAAAGAAAGAAGGATTAGCCTTAACATACCGGTTTTATCCCAGTTGCTCCAGAGCTCAACCCATTCAATATACCTCCACACAAAAGTCTTTTCAACTTCATGTTACGTTCTCCCTCGATATACAACAATGTATCTACGTTTGTATCATATTATCAGATTCCAAATGGAGGACCTAGGAAGGATCATTCAAGATAATGCATAATGAACTAGTTTAATCCAATCAATCGCTCTACAAATATCCTTCCATGACCTAAAGTAGGAAAGCTTATTAAATGTTAAGTGCACCACTCCCAACTGCAGCTCCAGTAAGTCTCATTATCTAGAGCCAACATTGACTTTTTAATTTACTAAATTCATCGCCTAATAAAGATTTAAACCACAAGGGAATATAGCACGGGCTGTAGATTCCACAAGCAGAAAATCCTCCCTTCTTCTATTCGTCTAAGTTAAAGCAGAAAACATCCGCAATCAGCTGCAGTTATTCACAAAAACAGCTAATGGTATACAGTGAATACAATAAGAAAACACAACACTATCTGTAGTCATCTTCAACAAACTCTTCACCTCTTCAAAATTGATAAAACTCAATCTAATAAAGTACATTGCCCTGTTAGCCTTGCTACACCAAAATCATATTATCACTTGAAAATTTACGTAGTTATTGTGTGTGTATATATTCACTATTTCAGAAAGTATCTAACTTAAAATGAAAAGTTAGGGAGGTCATTTAAATTTATTAAGGAACAACTTAATCTATGCTTGTGTTAATCATAGGTCATTATTTATAATGTGATGCCAACACACTTTTTAATACACCTGTAGCCTTTATAGATAATGAAATAAAATATGTGTTCCCTCCACCTTTTGCATTCATGTCTTTAATCCTTGGCTGCCACGTTGGGGGCTCAAGAATTATCTAAAATTTTATAATTAACTAACTAATCTTCCACAAAAATTATTAATTAATCAATTATCCATATAATTAAGAATTATCTCAAGTTACTTAAAATTCTACTTATTTTTAACACACTTTATACATCATACTATCGTGGTCATATGGTACCATATAAAATAAATACATACACTATTATTTTATTAAAATATCTATGTAAAAATACATATATTTTCTCAACTCATAATTTTCCTAATCTCATATAAAGAGTAAAAATTTTCGTACGCTTAATTCTTAAAATGGTAAAAAGATAACCTTCTTTTCTGGTGAGAAAATAATTTCTGTCTTTACAATAAAGAAAATCGCATAAACTTTCTTATATTATATGTATAATTTACCATATTCGAAAATAGTAATAATGGTAACTATACAAAATTATACTTATAAAACTTTTACTAAAATACTCACTTAAAATAAAATATCACACTAACATAATATTTAATGGTATCAAGGTTATAAACTTACAGGGTCTCATAATAATAATGTCTTAAACCCTCTATAACCTCCTAATAGACATAATCCCTTCGAACTCATGTGAATTTACTACGGCACATTCTAATGCTAAGGTATGGAATGTAACACCTATCCTTCCGAGCTTCCACTTGTTAGTCTCAAAGGTATTCCGCTTCTTGGATTGCCTTGGGTAAAGTATCTACCCGTTGGCTTTTCATCTCCATACGAGCATAAGGTTTTTAAACCTTCCAGGAATGTGAAGAGTTTTTCTTTGTCCTCCATTTTAATGACCCGACCGGTCGTTTTGAGCAATTGCATTCATTTCGATTGCTTGAGGTCATGAGTAGATTCATAAGGCATAAATTTCTTGTAACGTCGGTTTTGGTTTTTGAGTTGTTGGGATTTTATTTAGAAGAATGATTATCAATTAGGAAGCTTTATATTAGTAGATTTGGCCAAGTTTGACTTTTGCCTATTTGACCTCAGATCAAAATTATTATGGTTTCGTTAGGTCCGGATGGTGAATTTGGTCTCGGGTGTATTCCCGGATTTGTATGTAGATGTTTCCAGAAGGTCTTGGCACTATTATGCAAAAGTTGGCAATTAAAATGTTTGGAGCGTTTATTGGTTTGATCGGGAGTTGAGTTAAATGTTATCAGATTCAAGTTGTTGTTCCGGAGTTGGAGTAGGTTCGTAATTTCATTTGAAATTTGTCCACAATATTTGGGCTAATCCTGAGTTGTTTAGACACGTCCGGCGTAAGTTTGTAATTTGGAAATTTGAAATAGTTTATTAAGCTTGAAATGAGGTGCAATTCATGGTTTTGATGTTATTTTTGGGGATTTGAGGTCTTGAGTAGGTCCGTGTGATATTTTGGGACTTGTTGGTATGTTCAGACAGAGTTCCGAGGGGCTCGAGTGAGTTTTGAGGTGGTTTCAGGCCATTTTCTCTCATGTTTGCTCTTCTAGTTTCTCTGATCATCTGGTGCGGGGAGTGTTTTTCACGATCACGATAAGAGGACCCCGACCGCGTAGTGTTTTGGGAGTTGATGGGGGTTTATTCATCGTGATCATGAGAGACGGAGCACGTTCGTGGAGGGTTGAGATTTGTTGTTCTTAGTGTTTGTGCAGGGTTGAGATTTGTTTTTCTTACCGTTCACACATCTTGTGTCACGTTCGTTGTTCGTTGAGGGTCAGAGGTCAGCGTGGGTCACCTTCGTGTCTGTTCATCCGCGTTCGCGGATCTTGGGGAAGTTTGGCCATCGCGTTCGCGTGGATCAAGCCGTGTTCGCGAATCAGTTCCTGGAGCTGTGCTCACTTTGTGCATCACAATCGCATGTACAACCGTGATTGCATTAGGTTCTATTGGGAAATGCACATAAGTTGTTAATTTCGAACTTTTAGCTCATTTTATAGCATTTTGAGTTTGGGAGCTCGGTTTTGGGAAATTTTTGAGGAGATTTTCACGATTTAGTTTGATTTAAGTATTTTTTATTCGGATTTAAATATTTTACATAATTACGTGTTTGATTTTGGGATTTTAGTGATGAATCTAAGTTTTTGTCAAAACTCTTCTAAAGTGAATAATTAGATTTTGAACATTTATTTGGAGTCAGATTGTGGTGAAATTAGTATGGTTGGACTCATATTCGACTGGATTGTCGGAATTAGTGATTTTTGTCGGGTTTTGAGGTGCGCATCTAGGTTGACATTTTGTTTAACTTTGAGTATTTGATTAAATATTCGACCTTTATTTTTTAGGTTTAGTTCCTACGGTATTATTTGATGATTTTGGGTTGTGCTTCGCTAGATTCGAGCCGTTTGTAAGTCGGTTCGCGCAGGAAGGCTATTTTACAGTATTAGTTTGTCTTGTTTGAGGTAAGTGTCTTGCCGAGCTTCGGTTGAGGAAATTTTTCCTACTAATTGATATTATTTGCTGGGCGCATGGTCATGTATATATAAGGTGACGAGCGTATATACATGTGCCATGAGTATTCATTCTCAGGGTAGATTCTAGTTTACCTTATGCTTTATTTGATTGTGTGTTCTACTTGGTTATATGAATTATTCTATTAATTGAGTACATAAGCATAATAAACCAGGCTAGAGAAATATTGAGGTTACTGGTCCATGTTTGGAACATGATAAACAAAACTTGAGACTTATAGTGTATTTGCCTCGGAGTTAGATGCGTAGGTTATGAACACATATCCATACTTATTTTTTTGATGTACCTTGATTGAGATGTGTACACTCATTGATACATATGTGATCCTTTGTGGGACTACTTGTACTTGGTTGCTATAATTGATCTTGCAGAAGTCATGCCTATCCGTATTTTTATCTCTACCATTTTCTTGTGCATTTTATTGATGAGTTATGAGGATACGCCTCTTGATGATAATTTGATATCTTGAATTTTTGTGTTATTGGCAGTTGTGGACATGTTGTGCGGATAGATTGGGATGATATTATGGCACGAGGTCTTTGTCGTGCAATAATGATTATATTTTGGCACGAAGTCTTTGTTGTGTGATTGTGATTAGATGTGTCTGCACGAAATCTTTGTCATGCGATTGTGTCTATTGTTTTGCACGTGGGGAGAAATAAGTGTGGCTTTTATCCTAGGTTTCTCACATGGCGATATAAGGGTGGAGATATGCGTATGTGGAGAAATAAGGGTGGCTTTTATTGTTATATGCACATGCGGTGAAAAAAAGGTGGCATTGTGGGGTTGTTATGTGATGGCCTAGGGGCGATTTTTTTTAATTATGTTTATGTGGTGGTATAAGAGTGGAATCCTTGTTTGTGTTTGTGACTTCTTATGTGTATCATGCATTTTATGTGGTTATTTGCGTTGTTTCTAACATGCTAGTCTAGCCTATGTTATTATTTTATGATTTGTTTGTCAAATGGATTTACCTACGTGGAGTTGATATCTCATGTTTTATTGAGTTGTTGGTAGCATACCGGATTGACATGATGAGAAAATTGCTATCGAGCATTGATATGGGTGATTCTTGAAAGACTCTATTGAACATGTTATTTGGCATTTGACATGGAATTGGATCATGTTGGGCACAAAGTTACAGCCATGTATGGGTAATAAGCATAGAAATTATATGGTACATACCTCTTTGAGATGCGGGGGTTGGTGCAAGTAGTATTTGTTGATCATGTCTAAATGGTAGAGTATGTTTAGTACCTTATCCCAATTGTGTACCTTTGTTATTGATATTATTTATTATGTGACTCTCTCCCTCTAGCGTATTTTATCTGTATTATACTTGTTACTGAGTTGTACACGTCCCGCAAAGTGAGTATACTTTGACTTAGCTAGCGTTTGGACATTAATTTGATTGAAACTTGAAAAAAGAATTTTTGAATGTGTGTTGAAAAATAATTTTCTAAATTTGAAATTGCGTTTGAACCTGCATTTTATTTGAAGAGAAGTTGTTTTTGAGTGAAAGAAAAAATTTCACCCAAAAACTGCTCTAAACCAGTTTTTTGGGAACTTGAAATTTTTTGAAATTTTGATTCCAAAACATGATCATATTACATAAACAAGCAACGCTTTCAATTTTATTTTTGAAAAATGAAACCAAAATCCATGGCCATATTGTAGCTTAAAAACCTTGTCACTGCTGCTCTGAGGTTATTCAAGTTACTTACTAAGTATGTGGGGTAGGTTATACTCATATTGCACTTCTGCACCTTGCGTGCAGATTCTTGGAGCTGAGATGCTGTGGATGACGGGAGCTGACACTGATGATGTACTTCCTTTTCTAGATATAACAACCACTTGTTCCTAGTAGATTTAGATTTTTATTCTGTTTATATATATTCCAAATAGTTATTGTATTTATTTTTTATACCAACTTTGTAAATCTATGTCTTAGTGGCTCATGACTTGTACCACCAACTATTGGGTTTTTGTATAAAATTTCAGCTATTTCGTTTTGTTGATTTATTATCATTATATTAGAGTTAGTTTGATTGTTGTTCGGCTTACCTAGCGAGTAGGACCCATATCTCGTATGTTTAGCATGAATGAAGAGAATTCACGCATGTAATCTCAAACTGACATGGTCTCGTGGAGATCCTAGAGCTTTCTCTACGCATAGTACTCAACATTTTTAGGGAAGAACTGTAAGTGTATGGTTGTCGTCAGGTCTCCTCATGTCTCAAGAGTATCTTCACCAACCCTGATGGCTTCGCATTTCACCCGCAACTCTAAGTTTAGCGTCACCCTGATGATACATGGAAACAATTGCTACCTTCTGTGCTTCTTCTAACTCACTCACAACATCGAAGTACCGTTCGCTGTCAAAGATAAAGTTCTTCACTTCTGTGGCATCCCGAGCCCCATTGTAGGCCTTTGATTGAGGGAACTTTAGCTTTTTCTTCGTAGGGGCGAGGTTTACAGCACTGCCGATGTGGTTTCCGCCTCCTCGGAGTAGGCCTTGTAATGCAGTGTTGACAATATTGAGCTGACTCGTCAAGTTGTCTATTGTTTGTTGCATGGAAGTCACCATGTCTGCCTCTTGCCTATGGGCTAAATCCTGGGTCCGCTCCTATTGAAGCCCCTAGAATTTACTAAACCTTTTGGCTGCCTCTGTGGCTGTCATTTGCCAATCTCCTTAAGAGACACAACTGATGTTTACAATGTCTCCTTCGACCTGCCGCATCCTATGGTCCAGGTCATTTAACCTTTGCACTAAGTTGGTTCTTAGATTGGGCACCGTACTCGCGATGGGTCGTAATACATTAACTGACTCTTCAATGCGATCCCCATGATTCACCTTGGTAAGAAATAGTGGAAATCAATGTGTTCCTTGTCCGATGCCGAGCCTAGGCTCTTATACCAAGTGGTACGCGGAGCTTTCCTGAGATGTCTTAGAATGGCGACGTAAGGCTAAGCAATTGATGTACGTGCGATTATTATCCACCAACTAAGCCCCCACTATATGCTAGACGAGACTGTCAGTGATGTACGAGAAAACTACGTCAAGAACAATTTAGAGAACATAAAAGAGAATGAGACTGAGAATGAAACAAATCTTGATATTAATGAAAGCTATTATAGAAAGGAAACACAAATGTCGAGGGAGGGAGACACCAATAAAGAGAAATGTTTGCTTGCTTGAAAATTAGACTCCTTGATCCCTCTAATAATCCTTCCAAAAATAAATCAAACTTATAAGACTTGACATAAATAAGCTAGAGAATCATAATGGAAATACAAAAAGTAAAACAACTCTATATTTACAACAAAAAGGACCTAGATTCCTACACGGTAAAAGCGGGTATATTGGTCGCACATGGAGGGGCAGAAACCTTGTCTTTAGCATCAATGTATGCATGCACCGCGCACCATAGAGAATGGATCTATTGCGCTGACATCGGTAGTGCGCTGGGGCATGGCTTCCTAAAGGCGATGTTGGCATCTGCTTGTGGCTATGGCTGGTGAGGGCTTTTGATGGGGCGACATACGCACATGCCCACTTTTCACTTGGTGCAGCTAGGACTAGGGGGTCATCCATGGTGTTAGGCATTGGGAATCTTGTAAGACACCATGTAGCGCATCCAAGGGATTATGGGGCATAGCTGGAAAGGCGGCCATGAAATTTCACATGCTATTATGTATATTCTTTTATCTGTCTCATGCCTTTACTTTCCTTGTTGCCTTTATTTGGTTCTTGTTTCACTCTGTTATGTTATATCGTATCGTATGATCTTTAGATTATCATCGTATATACAACTTGCTAAAGTTATTGTTGACATATATTGTGAGGCTTGTTTCTGAACATTGAATTGTTTGACCTTCTTTGTTCGTGCTCGTATTTCCTTGGTGAATTATTCATTTTCGTTCCCTTATTATGTTATGTTCGGAGATTCATCGTATTTGGTTGTTATTAACCATTTTGAAATGATTTGATATTGGGATTGGGTAGCACGCCGCAATGGTGTTATTATTGATATTTGGATCGGGATGTGCGCTGATATGAAAAAGATGTCTTGTAGCTGTTCTTGGTTGTTGTGCCCCACTACGGAAATGTGTTATGAGGTTGTGATGTTATCATGGGTCCCTCTATCATCTTCTTTCTTATTCTGTTTTTGTATTATTGTTATTCTTCTCAGATTATTACACGCACATGTTTATAGTGAGTGTCTTGCAATAGCCTCATCACTACCCTATCGAGATTAGGCTCGATACTTACTAAGTGCATGAGGTCAGCTGTACTCATTCTACACTTCTTGTGCAGATCCCATTTTTGGTCTTAGCGGCATTTAAAGGTGATTGCTCGGACCTTTCCCCGGAGACTTGAGGTTGTTCTGCTTAGCGTTTGCAAACCCTAGAGTCATCTCCTATCTTTATCTACTATTTATTATACTAGACAATATTGTATTTTCCATTGTAGGCTTGTATATAACATTACTAATGTCTCATGTACTTGTGACACAAGATACTGGGGGATAGTCTTAGAAAATGATGGTTGTAGATCTGTTGTACGTTATATGCGATTTCACTCTTTTATCAAAATTAATATGTCTTTGCTGTTAAACTGTTTTATTCATTGTTCTAATGTTTTCTTTCCTAGCAAGAAGAAGTTAGGCACCATCATGACCCTATGGTTGGGATTTTGGGTCGTGACAAGTTGGTACCAGAGCCCTAGGTTGCATAGGTCTCACGAGTCATAAGAAAGCTTAGTAGAGTCTTGAGGATGGGTACGGAGATGTATATACTTATCTTCTGGAGGTTGTAATACTTTAGGAAACTCCACTTTCTTTCGTTCTCTATCGTGCGACTTTGTTCTATCATTAAGATTAAATCTTTCTCTCTTATTCTCTCACGGATTGTAAGGACACATACTTCGTCCGCAGTTGATCATGAGCCAGAGCCCAAGGTTACCACGACTACCAGGGATATGGGGTGGGGCCAAGTTAGAGACAGAGTTAGAGGCATAGCTCAGCCTAAAGCACATGCAGTGACACCCATAGTCGAGTCTCAAATGGCATAGGGCGTTGAAATTCCAGATCAGACCGTGGCAGTTAGACCAGCTCAGTTCTCGAAGGAGTTCATTTCAACCCAGTCCTTCAGGACACCTTAGGCCGCATAATTGGCTTCAAGGAGAGAATAACACAAGTTGGTGTGCGTCCTTTGGCACCATCCATTTCTCAAGCTCGTGGAGGAGTTTAGACTCCCGCTACTCACACTCCAGAGCATATGGCCCATGGTTATTAGACTGCAGGAGTTCAAGCAGTTTGGGTTGTTCGGCTTATTATTGCTACGCAACCAGGGGATATGACCGCAATGTCAGCTAATGAGATGAAAATGTTGGATGGGTTCACCAAGTTGTTTCTCCCTCACTTTTGTCACGCCCCAAAACCGAGGGACGAGATCGGCACCTAACCGGATGAGCGTGGTCATGCGGACCTGGATTGCCTTTCCTACCCAACGCATTTCCCTGTGTTCATAATGTACATTTTATAGATGAAACAACAAAATAGAATCAAAGCATGCGTTTAAAACATAAATCCCTTTCTTCTTTTACAATTTTCAACATTTAATCTTCCCCAAAACATACATTCTAAAATACAACACCCCCGATACGGGAACGTGATTCGAGCGAGTACGACAACTACCCAAAATATATATATACAACCCACATAATGTCTATGGAGCCTCTAAGAGTACTAGGAGTTAACATAGACTTGTCGGAAACAAGGCCCCAGCTATACCTTTAAAGACATAACATATACAAAAGAGAATGATACAGTCTACACACAGACCCGAGAGGGAATGGGGCTCACCAAAACTGTTGAAGGGATGAAGAGGAGGCACCACTATCGGGGGTCGGAGCTACCTGCTATAGGACCACCTACATCCATATAAAGAATGTAGTTCCCCCGGCAAAATGGTCGTTAGTACCATGGAATAGTTCTAGTATGTATGAACAAACTTTACTCCATGTAAAATCAAACAATACACATATAATAGGCAGTTAAAGAAACCAAACAAATATTGCACAGAGATATAGAAAATCATAAATGAGGTTTCCATAGTTTCTTATTTCAATTGTTCCCCTGTTGCGGCGCGTAACCCGATCCCACCATACAATCACATTTCACCCTTATTTCTTCTCAAACTTATTTTTTCTGTTGCGACGCGCAACCCGATCCCACCGTATAATCACATTTCACCCTTATTACTCAACCTTATTTCTTCTATTGCGGCGCGCAACACGATCCCACCGTACAATCACATTTCACCCTTATTACTTCTCAACCATATTTCTTCTGTTGTGGCACGCAACCCGATCCCACCGTACAATCACATTTCACCCTTATTACTTCTCAACCATATTTCTTCTGTTGTGGCACGCAACCCGATCCCACCGTACAATCACATTTCACCCTTATTACTTCTCAACCATATTTCTTCTGTTGTGGCACGCAACCCGATCCCACCGTACAATCACATTTCACCCTTATTACTTCTCAACCATATTTCTTCTGTTGTGGCACGCAACCCGATCCCACCGTACAATCACATTTCACCCTTATTACTTCTCAACCATATTTCTTCTGTTGTGGCACGCAACCCGATCCCACCGTACAATCACATTTCACCCTTATTACTTCTCAACCTTATTTCTTCTATTGCGGCGCGCAACCCAATCCCAGCATACAATCACATTTGATAGCAACAACAACCAACAATTCAATCACAAGGATTTTTATCATCAAGAGTATAAATTTATTACAACCAATAACCAAGAGGAATCAAGGGCACAATAATCCTTACCAAACAGAGAGTCACATACGGTATTTCCACAGTCATTTAGCTCAATTAAATCAATCTACAATTCCTTCCCATCATTTACTACACACCCTTTAGCACTTAGATAAATTCAGCAATTGGGTTCGTTATCATTTCCTTCATCAGTAGCACATCCTTTCATCCCAATACGTTCAAGCATTTAAAGAGTTTTGCACATAATAGAGTAAGCACAAAGAATCACCTTTCACAATCTCACATAGCATGGTGGCATGAAAATCAACTAAGACAATCAGAGAACAAAATCTTACGCCTCAACACCTTAGAACTATCATTTCACATATGCATAAGCAAGGAACTCATACCGAATGCTCGGACACCAACAAGGTGACTCTACAAAGATTAAAGTTAGCCATACATACCTCGAGTTGGAATTTCCCTTTAATTTCTATACCAAATCACCGGACCTTCTAACGCCTTCAATCTAATTTACAATGTTACATATTCAAGCTTAGAGTTAGGAACCTTGAACTCATTTGGGCATTTTATCAAATATTATATGGTCCTTTAGATTAACTAGCCCCTTTTTTAGTAAAAGGCTGCCCTAGCCTACTTCCCTTTGCTAGATTATAGAAGATTATTCACATGCATGCAAGGTCTTAACTTTCCTCTTAAAGAACCAACCTATGCGTGTTCTATTCTAACTAAAATATGAGAATTTGGGGAAATGGGGTGTAGACTTACCTCTTATGGTGAAGAAGATGAAGATTACTTGATAATTTCCGGGCCTGAGTAGAGATGATAGACCAATTTGATGAAGAAGAAGACTTTCTCTCACTAAATTCACTCTCTCTTTTCTCTATTTTGTTCAGATACCCGTTAAAATGAAAGGGGGTAAGTGCTTTTTTAGGTTAGGGTCGGGTATAAAAATTATAAATTAAAAGCCCCGAAGCAGGAAATGCGATCAGGAATGTGATCGCATTCCTGCTATGCGGTCCGCATTCCTGTCGCATAAATTACCCTCAAATGGGCCAAAAGGGGAACCGGATTGCCCAGGTATGCGATTGCATAACCTCCTCCGCGAAAAATGAAGGTGCAGGGATGCGACAACTATGCGGCCCACATTCGTGAAATGCGATTGCATTATGGGCCGCATAACTGTCCTCAAATTGGACAGTAGACTGTCCAGGTATGCGACCACTATGCGGTCTGCATGCCTGATCTGCGATCGCATAGTAGACCATAGATCCGCGCAATTCTGGAAAATTTCATCTTTTATGTCCCGGGGTGCTTTTTACTTCAAAAAGGGCCGTTTTAAGAATTTCCACAGTTATAACAACATGGAGACCTATTCGGGCATTATTTTTAGTTAAGAAATTTTACGGGTCTTTGCATCCTCCCCCACTTAAAATCATTCGTCCTCGAATGAGGATTGGGTAATCACTTAGTTAAGAGAACACAAAACATTTCCACCCCCAAATTTTTACTAACTCCGATATTTCCTGAAAATTTCGCTGGAGTTTCCTTTGTAATTAGGCCTATCTACCTGTCAGAGAGCCCCCGAAACACATTTTAATGAATTCCACACATTTTCAGTTACTCTATCAAATTGCACATAATCCGGGCATTTCAACAAGCTGCATATAATTCAATTGCTTCCACAAGCCACACATAGTTCAGTTAATTCCAAAAATTTGCACATAATTCAACTATTACAATGAGTTGCACATGATCCAACTAATCACAACAACATATACATTTATGGCACAAAGTTTGAGAAGTCACAATAGTAGGGTAATTAGGGGAGTGGAGTGTTCTTGCACAAAATTTGACACCAATGTAATTGCTTATAGATGAAAACTTTCAAAACTATTAGCGGACTTATTCAAACAAGTGGGGATATTTCTCTTTCATTTCGTTTTCCGCTTCCCACGTGGCTTCTTCGCCTTGTTGACTCTGCCATAATACTTTGACCGAAGCGACCTCTTTGTTTCTCAACCTACGAACTTTCCTATCAAGGATAGCAACCGAAACCTCTTCATATAACAACTTTTCATTAATTTCAATGGTCTCAACCAACACGATAACAGATGGATCTCCAACTACCTTCTTCAGCATTGACACATGAAACATCGGCTGCACTAATGACATCTCAGGGGGAAATTCCAGCCTATACGACACCTGCCCTATCATTTGAGCAATCATATATGGCCCGACATACCTTGGGCTTAATTTCCCTTTCTTCCCAAACCGCATCACCTCTTTCATGAGAGATACCTTCAAGAATATCCAATCATCTAGTTGAAACCCAAATATCTTCGACGAACATCCACATAGGATTTTTGATGACTCTGAGCTGTCTTCATCCTATCCTGAAAGACTCTAACTTTTTCCATAGATTGATGCACAAGATCCAGTCCTAGCAGTTCCGCCTCACCAACCTCAAACCATCCAATCGGAGACCTACAGGTCCTACCGTACAATGCCTCAAATTGGGCCATATGAATACTAGCATGGAAACTGTTATTATAAGCAAATTCTATAAGCGGCAAGTGATCATCCCAGCTACCCTTGAAATCTAATATACAAGCCTGTAACATATCTTCAAGCGTCTAAATGGTCCGCTCTACCTGATCGTCCATTTGCGGGTGGAAAGTTATGCTGAGATTTACCTGCGTACCCAAACCTTGCTGAAAATTCTTCCAACAGTTAGCTGTGAACTGAGCCTCTCGATCCGAGATAATAGATACTGGAGTGTCATGGAGTCTGACTATTTCTTTGATATAAAACTAAGCGTACTTTTCTGCAGTATCAGTGGACTTGACCGGCAAGAAATGCGCTAACTTCGTGAGTTGATCCACTATTACCCAAATTGAGTCGAACTTGCGAAGAGTGCGGGGTAACCCTACCACGAAGTCCATATTGATCATCTCCCATTTTCACATTGGTATTTCCATAAGCTGCGTTAGCCCACCAGGACTTTGATGCTCGGCCTTCACTTGCTGACAATTTGGGAATTTAGCCACAAAGTCTGCCACACCTCTCTTCATACCATTCCACTAATAAATCTCCTTGAGATCGTGATACATTTTTGTAGAACTTGGGTGTACGAAATACATGGAATTGTGAGCCTCTGCCATAACTCTATCCCGAAGATCATCAACATCCGAAACACATAGCCTCCCTTGGCACCGCAAAACACCCTCATCATTGCCGAGTGAAAATGATGTAGTCTTCTGATTTAGAATTGCTTCTCTCAACTGTGCCAATGCTGGATCCCTGATTTGCTTTTCCTTGACTTCCGCTACGAGTGAATACTCTGCCCCATTACGCACCACAACATTCCCTTCATCTGAGGCCGAAAGACAGACCCCCATACTGGCCAACTGATAAACCTCTTGAGCTAAAGGCCTCTGATCTGCTTCCAAATGATTCAAGCTACCCATGGATTTCCGACTAAGAGCATCGGCCACCACATTTGCCTTCCATGGATGGTACAAAATATTCATGTCATAGTCCTTGAGCAATTCCAACCATCTCCACTGCCTTAAGTTCAACTCTTTGTGTTTGAATAAATAGTGAAGACTCTTGTGATCTGTGAACACGTCCACATGGACCCCATAAAGGTAGTGCCGCCAGATTTTTAATGCAAACACAATTTCTGCGAACTCCAAATCATGAGTTGGATAATTCTTCTAGTGATTCTTGAGCTGTCTTGAAGCATACGCTATTATCTTACAACATTGCATCAACACACATCCCAAACCAACCCTCAAAGAATCACAGTACACCACAAACCCCTCTGTACCTTCTGGCAAGGTCAATACCGGCTCCGAAGTCAATCTTGATTTCTATTCTTGGAAACTCCTTGCAAAAGCATCGAACCACTGGAACTTAACTGCTTTCTGCGTCAGCTTAATCAATGGGGAGGCGAGAGTAGAGAATCCCTCCATGAACCTCTGATAATATCCAGCTAAACCTAAGAAACTGTGGATCTCTGTTAGGGTGATTGGTCTAGGCCAATCCTTCACTGCTGCGATCTTTTGGGGATCAATTCGAATCCCTTCTATGGAAACAACATGGCCCAAAAAGGTGACTGATTCTAGCCAAAACTCATATTTTGAAAACTTTGCATATAACTGGTGCTGATGTAGGGTCTGCAGAACTGCCCTGAGGTGATTAGCATGATCTTCCTGACTTCGCGGATAAACAAAGATATCGTCGATGAAGACTATCACGAAAGAGTCAAGAAACGGATTGAAAACCCGATTCATACGATCCATAAAAGTTGTTGGGGCGTTGGTTAACCCGAAAGACATTACCAAGAATTCATAGTGCCCATGACGAGTCCTGAAGGCGGTCTTAGGAATATCCTGTTCCCTAATCATTAACTGGTAGTACCCGGACCGTAAATCAATCTTCGAGAAGAACCTAGCACCTTGCAATTGGTCGAACAAATCATCTATACCAGGCAACATGTACTTTTTTTTATGGTGACCTTGTTGAGCTGCCAATAATCAATGCACATCCGAAGTGATCCATCTTTCTTTCTTACAAAAAGAACCGGTGCGCCCCAAGGCTACACACTAGGCCTAATGAAACCCTTTTCTAGAAGGTCCCTCAATTGCTCCTTTAACTCCCTCAATTCTGCCGGTGCCATCTTGTAGGGTGAAATAGATATTGGCTGTGTACCTGGCAATACATCAATCCCGAAATCAATCTCCCTATCTGGTGGAATCCCAGGAAGCTCATCCGAAAATACCTCAAGAAACTCATTCACGACAGGCATGGACTCGGGAGCAGGCACCTCTGACGTGGTGTCCGCAACCCGGACCAAATGGTAGATACACCCCTTCCTGATCATATTTGAGGCCTTAAGGTAGGAAATAAACTTGCCTCTTGGCACAACATCATTCCCCTTCCATTCAATAGCTGGTTCCGTAGGAAACTCGAGCCTCATAATTCTGGTTCGGCAGTCGAGTTTAGCAAAGCATGAGTAGAGCCAATCGATCCCCATGATAACATCGAAATCTACCATCCCTAGCTCAATAAGATCGGTCGTGGTATCCCGACCACCCACTGTGACAAAACAATTCCTATAGACTCGCACGGCCATAATAGAACCACCAACCGGAGTCGACACGGAGAACAACTCATGAAGTTTTTCGGGTTCTATCCCAAAACTTGAAACAATAAATGGAGTAACATATGACAAAGAAGACACGAGATCAACAAGAGCATAAACATCATGTGTTTGAACAGTCATAATACCCGTGACAACATCTGGAGAAGCCTCTGCACTCTAGCGACCACTCAAAGCATAGAACTGACTGGGTCTCCCTTGACCCCGTGCTCTACCCCTAGCTGCACCGCGCCCTACTAGAGCTGGAGGGCCATGGGCTGGAGGGCGTGCTGAAGTTGTAACGGCTGACGAACTGGATGGTTGAGCAGTGCCCCTACCCGTGCCCTAACTGGGTGCACGGCAGTCTCGCTGAACATGGCCTCTCTCTCCACATCTATAGCATACCGGTATATCCAAGTAACAAGGCTCAGAATGAAACCTCCCACACTTAGGGCATGGGGCCCTTCACTGCTACTGGAACCTCCCACCTGAACGACCTGACTAATGGAATCTCCTGCTATCTGAACCTGGTCCAAAGTGACTTCCCTGTTGATAAATGTGCCCTAGTGGCGACGCACTAGTTGAGGACTGAGCAGAGGACTGAGATGGCCCTGATGACCCTCTCCCAAAGGCTGATCTCCCGCCTGCAACTGAACTCCCAGGGTTGCCCGCTGACCCGTCCCTACTACCATTCTCTCTCTCTATTCTTATCTTCAATTTCCGAGCCTCGGTAGTCTGGGCGAATCCCACGATCTTCCCATAATTCATATCCTAATGCAAGGCACCTATAGTAGCCTCATTGATAACCAAGGGACCAAGGCCCTGAACAAACCGGCGAACTCTGGCCTCCATAGTCGGCATCATGTGGACAACATACTTGGACAAGCGCACGAACTCCATATGGTACTCCCACACACTCATGTTGCCCTGCTTGAGGACCTCAAACTCTGTAGCACGGGCTGCCATAGTCTCGGCAGGGAAGAAATGATCCATGAAAGAACCTACAAACTCATCCCACCTCGCCGGAGGGCTCCCCTCCCCACAGGAATCCTCCCACATCTCAAACCACGAATACGCCACTCCCCTCAAACGATAGGAAGATAACTCAACCCCCTCTGTCTCTGTAGCCTTCATAACTCGAAGAGTCTTGTACATCTCATATATAAAATCCTGAGGGTCGGCCTATGGGTCGGTGCTTGTGAACTCTGGAGAGGCTAACCACAAAAACTGGTTGACCCTGGAACCTAAAGAATCCCCTTACTCACTAGAGTACGCAGGGGAAACACTTGATCTTTGGGCATGGGAGGCAACTAACTGAGTCAACATATGTATAGATTCCCTGAGGTCCCCATCATAAATACCAGGACCAAAAGTTAGGACTGAGGAAGGATCAGGAACATCAGCGGGAGGAACTGTAGCATCCTCCGCTGGAGCAGGAATAGGAATAGCCTAGCCTGGGGTGGAAGAGTCAGGCAGATTCAGGGTCGGGGAATCATTCTCACCCGCACCATCAGATAAGGAATTTAAGACCACTCCTGAGGTGGCATTGACCTCTAAGCCGAGTCGGGCTCTCTTCTTCGGTGCCATTTACTGAAAATTGGAACAATGCATGAACTAGAGATAGACAACCTCACCTTCCACCACATCGCACGATAAAGAATAACAATAAAGGGTATTTTTCCTAAATGTCCATGCAGCCCCCTAATTATAGATGTGGTCGACAACACAACGATAAGAAGGGATCTACTAGACACGGCTCCGAGACATCCTAGGACACTTTTAAAATCCTTAGGCTCTGATACCAAGTTTGTCGCGCCCCAAAACTGAGGGACGAGACCGGCGCCTAACCGGATGAGCCCGGTAAAGCGGATCTGGATTGCCCTTCCTACCCAATGCATTTCCCCGTGTTCATAATGTACATTTTATAGGTAAAACAGCAAAATAAAATCAAATTATGCATTTACAACATAAATCCCTTTCTTCTTTTAACATTTTCAACATTTAATCTTCCCCAAAACATACATTCAAAAATACAACACCCCAGATACAAGATCGTGATTCGAGCGAGTACGACAACTACCCAAAATACATATATACAACCCACATAATGTCTATGGAGCCTCTAAGAGTACTAGGAGTTTACCTAGACTTGCCGGCAACAAGGCCTCGACTATACCTTTAAAGACATAACATATACAAAAAGATTGATACAGTCTACGCACGGCCCCGAAAGGGAATGGGGATCACCAGAACCACTGAAGGGATGAAGAGGAGGCACCACTATCGGCGGTCGGAGCTACCTGCTATAGGACCACCTACATCCATATAAGAGATGTAGCGCCCCCGGCAAAAGAGACGTTAGTACCATGGAATACTACTAGTATGTATGAACAAACTTTACTCCATGTAAAATCAAACAATACACATATAAGAGGCAGTTAAAGAAACCAAACAAATATTGTACAGAGATACAGAGAATCACAAATGAGGTTTCCACAGTTTCTTATTCCAATTGTTCCCCTGTTGCGGCGCACAACCTGATCCCACCGTACAATCACATTTTACCCTTATTACTTCTCAACCTTATTTCTTCTGTTACGGCGCGCAATCGGATCCTACCGTACAGTCACATTTAAACTTTATTACTTGTCAACCTTATTTCTTCTGTTGCAGCGCGCAACTCGATCCCAACGTACAATCATATTTCACCCTTGTTACTTCTCAACATTATTTCTTCTGTTGCGGCACGTAACCCGATCCCACTGTACAATCACATTTGATAGCAACAACAACCAACGATTCATTCACAAGGATTTTCATCATCAAGAGTATAAATTTATAACAGCCAATAACCAAGAGGAATCAAGGGCACAGTAATCCTTACCAAAAAGTGAGTCACATACGGTATTGCCACAGTCATTTATCTCAATTAAATCAATCTACAATTCCTTCCCATCATTTAATACACACCCTTTAGCACTTAGATAAATTCAACGATTGGGTTCATTATCATTTTTTTCATTCAGTAGCACATCCTTTCATCCCAATATGTTCAAGCATTTAAAGAGTTTTGCACATAATAGAGTAAGCACAAAGAATCACCTTCCACAATCTCACATAGCATGGTGGCATGAAAATCAACTAAGAAAATGAGAGAACAAAATATTACGCCTCAACACCTTAGAACTATCATATCACATACGCTTAAGCAAGGAACTCATACCGAATGCTCGGACACCAACAAGGTGACTCTACAAAGATTAGAGTTAGCCATACATACCTCGAGTTGGAATTTCCCTTTAATTTCTATCCCAAATCATCGGACCTTCTAACGCCTTCAATCTAATTTACAATGGGACACATTCAAACTTAGAGTTAGGAACCTTGAACTCATTTGGGCATTTTATCAAATACTATATGGTCCTTTAGATTAACTAGCCCCCTTTTTAGTGAAAGGTTGCCCTAACCTACTTCCCTTTCCTATATTATAGAAGATTATTCACATGCATGCAAGGTCTTAACTTTCCTCTTCACGAACCAACCTATATGTGTTCTATTCTAACTAAAATCTTAGAATTTGAGGAAATGGGGTGAAGACTTACCTCTTATGGTGAAGAAGATGAAGATTACTTGATAATTTCTGGGCCTGAGTAGAGATGATGGACCAAAGCAGGAAATGCATCGCATTCCTGCTATGTGGTCCATATTCCTGTTGCATAATGGGCCAAAAGGGGAACCAAACGACCTAGGTATGCGATTTCATAATGCGTCGCATAACCTCCTCTAAAATGAAGGTGCAGGGATGCGATAGCTATGCAGCCCGCATTCATCAAATGCGATCACATTATGGGCCGCATAGATGTCCTCAAATTAGACAGCAGATTGTCCAGGTATACGACCACTATGCGGTCCGCATACCTGATCTTTGATCGCATAGTGGACCGCAGATCCGTGCAATTCTGGAAAATTTCATCTTTTAAGTCCTGGGGTGCTTTTTACTTCAAAAAAGGTCATTTTAAGAATTCCACAGTTATAACAACATGGAGACCTATTCGGGCATGTTTTTAGTTAAGAAATTTTACGGGTCTTTATAAATTTATCGGTTCACCTTTATATTATCCTCAAGACTTCTTGGACTCTCGCCATTAGATTTCATGCAAATTGGGACTAGTGGAGTCTAATTCACTGTCTTTCAGATGCATAGTTCATCCAAGAGGTGGTGGCATGTTAATGAGCGTGCCAGTCTAGCGAGATCACCTCCTCTCGCATAGGCTCAGTTGTCCCAGTTTTTTTTGGAGAAGTTTATTCACTTTACTTAGAGAGAGGAGTTGCACACTCAATTCAAGTTCCTTTAGCAGGGTTGCATGACCGTTACTCGGTATGAGACTAGATTTGTTGATTTATGTCGCCATGCAACTATATTATCCATACTGATATCTAGAAGGTATGGAGGTTTATAGATGGTCTTATGATGGCATTAGAATTTACATGGCCAGTTAGGCTGAGGCCGAGATTTCTTTTACTCATATAGTGGAGATTGCTTGGAGTATTAAGCGCATTAGCGTCCGTGCTAGAGAGACAAAATTTGGTAAGATGCCTCGTCATTTTGGAGGATTTAGTGGTGCCTCTTCTTAAAGCAGGGGTTCCTTTGGTAGAGTAATCCTATTATTGTGGTACAGTAAACGCTATATGTCACGAAGGGTACATTAGGCACTCGTGGTGCTTATGGGCCTCGTTTCGAGCAGTGAACATTTAGTAGCCACCGATTTAGAGATATAACAATGCTTATTCGGGTCGTCAGGGATAGTCTTAGATTTAGTAGCCACACCAGACGAGGGGCTTCTTTGAGTGCAGAGATACGGGTCATATCAGGAGGTGTCGTCCAAGATTACAAAGCAACATGAAACAACAAAGTACTTGTGCCATGATTCTAGAACTGGTTGCTTCACCAACCACTCAGCCAGCTAGAAGCGGGGGTCAGGTAGCCCGAGGTGGAGGCCAGTCAGTTAGAGGTCATCCTAGGAGGACAGGTTGGTGGGGTCCAACCTCATTTATGTATTGCTAGGTAGGCTTAAGGCAGAGTCGTCTGATGCAGTTATTACATGTAGTTTTCTCAGTTTATCACAGAGATGCTTATGTGTTGTTTGATTTGGGTTCTCTATATTCTTATGTGTCTTCATAATTTACTTCCCACTTGAGAATTCCTCGTGATTCTCTTGATGTTCATGTTTCAGTGTATATGCCGGTTGGAGATTCCATAGTAGTTGATCAACTGTACGGTCTTGTGTTGTTACTATTAATGGTTTTGATACTATAGTTGATCTATGTTACTGAATATGGTTGTAATGACCCGACCGATCGATTTGAGCATTTGCATTTAGTTTGGTGGTTTGAGGTAATAAATAGCTTTATACGGTGTATTATGACTTGTGTGTATCATTAGTTTTATTTTTGAGCGGTTCAGGATTGATTTTGGAAGAATGGTTCTCAGCTAGGATGTTTTAAGGTGAAAAAGTTGACTAAGTTTTACTTTGGTGCATTTGACCTCATATCAAAAATTTGATAGATCCATTAGGTCCCGATGGTGATTTTGGACTTTGGCGTATGCCTGAATTTGCATTTTGTTTTTCCTGGAAAGTTTTGACACTATTTGGCGAAAGTTGGCAATATGAAGGTTTGGAATGTTCATAGGTTTGACTGGGAGTTGACTTTGATGATGACATATTTGGATTGTTGTTTTGAGAGTCGGAATAGGGTTTTTATGTCCTTTGGAGCTTGTGTGCAAAATTTGACGTCATTTCGAGTTGATTTGATATGGTTTGGCATGAGATTTGGAAGTTGAAAGTTCATTAAGTTTGATTTGAGGTGTGATTCGTGGTTTTGATGTTGTTATGTGTAATTTGAGGCCTCGAATATGTCCGTTTTCTTTTTTGGGACTTGTTGGCATGTTCAGATAGGCTCGGGCGAGTTTTGGACGTGTTTCAGATTATTTCGGAACATGTTGGTTAATGTTGGTCTTTGGAAGAGATCTGGTGTGACCGCAGATGCGTAACTTTATGGCAGGTGCATAGTCGCAAATGTGGCACTCGAAGCGTAGAAGCGCAATCTGGAACTAGGTGCAGGAGTCTGTGGATATTTCAGCACATCTGCGATAAAACAAAAGCGGTCTATTTTGCATAGAAATGAGTGGGGCACAGATGCGAAGCTTTCCTCGCACCTGCAACGTCGACGAGGCAGAAGATCTTCCACAGGTGCGAGAGGTCGGGATTACATATTTTACTCGTAGAAGAGAGGTTCTTGTCGCAAAAGTGACGCCACAGGTGTGGCATTTTGTCTGCAAATATGAAGATGCCAGGGCAGATCCTATCTATTTTTAGGGTAGAGTTGTTTTATCACTCTTTTGGATCTAGAGCTCAGATTTGGGAAATTTTGGAGGGGATTTTCACCACATGGATTGGGGTAAGTATTTTTTACTTGGTTTTTATTATATTCATAATTCTATCTCCGATTTTGGCATTTAATTGATGATTCTAAAATAAAAAAAATAGGGGTGTTTGTCTAAACTTTCCTTAACTGAATAATTGGGTTTTGAACTTCGATACGAAGTCGGATTTGGTTGGAATTAGTATGGTTGGACTCGTATTGAATCGGTTGTCAGCATATTTTCTTTTGTCAATCTGTGAGGTGCGGGACCGAGTTGGCTTTTTGGTTGACTTTGAGTATTTGATTAAAGATTCGACCTTCATAGTTTGACTTTGATTCCTTTGGCATTATTTGATGATTTTGAGTTGCTTTTGGCTAGTTTCGAGCTGTTCGAAGGTCGATTCACACGGGATGGCAATTTAGGAGTATATTTTAAATTGCTCGATATATGATTTGGCTTGCTTAATGTAAGTATCTTACCTAAACATGGTTAAGGAAGTATCTGCCGGAGTTATTTATGATAGCTACATGGTATAAGTGACGTACATGTGTGGGGCTAAGACCATGTGCACGTACGAGGTATATTATATGTTCGGGTAATGCATAGGCTATGATATGCCTTAAAGTGATTGTTACGCTACATGTTGTAATGTTTTTCTTATTTGTACCCGTGTTGTAAGCTGTTTTGAGCCATGTTTGAGGTTGTAGTAGGTTAATCACTTGATTGAACTTGATAATTGCTAATTCCATGATGAAATTGCCGATTTGAGCTATGATAGCATACTTTGAACATACATACACATTAATATGTCATTTAGACCAGTCAAAAAGTATGAAACTGATTATTCGTTGATCATACACATGTATTGTTGTGTAATTGCTTCTATGTGATATGATTTGGACTTGATTCATGTGATCATACACCGCGGATTATGTTATTATGCATGTGACCACGCTGGGTGAATTGTGTTTTATGCCTATGAACACACCCATAAAGATTATGTTATTATGCTTGTGACCACACTGGGCAGATGGTGATATAGCATGTGACCATGACCGGCGGATTATGATATTGTGCTTGTGACCCTGCCGCGGAGATTATGATATAGCATGTGACCACGCCGGGCAGATTCTTGATATTGAGAATGTGACCACACCAGGCGGATTATGATATTGAGCATGTGACCACACCGAGTGGAATATGATATTGAGCTTGTGACCACGACGGGTTAATAGCATGTGAGCTGTCTGTGCTGTTGTGGACATGGATCCTTCCCCCAGGGTCACATTCATATTTCTCTCTTGATAGTGTACATGCAGATTGTGAGAAAATGATGGGTTTCTGGTTGATGTGAGCGGTTTGGTTTGGTTACTGAGATTCTGATATGGGCTTGAAAGCCGTAATGTGGTTTATATTGGGATCAGGTTGCATACCTCAACCTATTGATATTTGTTACTGCATTTCATCTTTACTTGCAATTTTCTTGGTTGTTTACATGATTTATTTTCATATCTTCCTTATATTCTGGATTGTTGACTGAGCAGAATACGTTAATAAAGTTGAAAGAACCAAGTTGGTTTTATCTGCGATTTCATGGTTTGATCATATTACCCGTTATGTACGTGTTGGAATATATAAACATGTATAGGTGATTTTCGAGTATCGTTTATAATTCTTGCTTATATTATTGAGTACATGGGGTTGGTTGTACGCATACTACACTTCTGCACCTTGTGTGTAGATTTTGGAGTTGTTGTTGCTGTGTATGGCGGGAGCTGGCATTGAAGATCTACCTGGCTTTTGGATAACTATCAATTGTCCTTGGTAATTTTATATTTAAAATTCTGTTTATGTGTATTCCAAACAGATGTTGTATATTTCATACCAACTTTGTAAATCTAAGTCTTAGTGGCTCGTGACTTGTACTGCAGTCCGTGGTTATTGTGTAAAAGTTCAGTTAATTCATCATTGGTTTCTTATTAATATTATTTTGATTGTGTTGCTTGTTCGTTGGCTTACCTATCAGGTTGTGTTAGGTGCCATCACGACTATCTGGTTTTTTATTCGTGACACGTTGTTATTAAAGCTCTAGTAGGGTATTATGGATCGGTATGATGATGTTCATACCTATGATAAATTTTCCCATCTTTTCTTTCCTTATAGTGCGACATTGGTTTATCTTGAAGCGTATCTCTTGAATTCCTTCCACTCACTCGTATATATGTGTGAGCTCGGTATCGGTTGTGTATCAATGACTTTCGATTCCATAGATGAGGTGCGATATGTGTTTTCTATGTTTTGGTGATGGGTCAGTCTGGAGAACTTGAGGCCACTTTCACACTGCAGCCTTGGATCGATTTTCTATTGTGTGGGTATGTGCCTATGTACTTATATGTTCGCTCGTGTCCTTTGACTGGGAATGAAGGCTTAGTGAGTGGTTTGATAGCTATATGATGAGTACTATGTGACTGTGTGATGTGCTTAGATGATTTGGATGTGACAAGATGCATTTTGCTACCGATGCTCGCTTTCAGTCTTTATGTGTTGTACGATTTTGAGTTGTGAGTGTGTTGAGGGATCTTTAGATGTATATTATGTGTCACGATCCAAATTTCTCTCCGTTGGGTATCGTGATGGCACCTAGTCTTAAGGACTAGGTAAGCCTAATATTCATGAAATAACAACAATAATAAATAAAATCTAATATTTTTCTGAAATAAAGAATTCTTTATACAATGAGCATGTTCCTAAAACCCGGTAGTTCAAGTCATAAGCTTTATAGAGTTTACTACAACTTCTATTACAATTGTTTGGAAGTAGGTAAAAACAGTGTAAGTGCAAAATAGAAAGGTGACTCCGAAGCCTGCTAACACGACAATAGGTTTACCTTGAGTCTCCTCGGCAAGAATCCGAGTAGCTACTAACGACCAATACCTGGATCTGCACAAAAATCTGCAGAAGTATAGTATGAGCACACCACAACGGTGCCAAGTAAGTATCAAGACTAACCTCGGTGAAGTAGTGACGAGGACTAGTCAAGACACCCACTGGTATAATAAACTGAACAAATATCAATATAGGAATAAGGAAAAACGATATTCACATAAAGGTCACGCAATATATCTAACAATACAGTGAATTCGATAAAGAAGGAAAACAATAAGTATCAGCGGAGACTAGGAAATGACACAAAAGATTGAGTAGAACACAAACAAATCTGGAATATAAATATACAACAGAGACATGTAATGACTGAAAGACTTCAACCACATCTACATCAAATTCGTAGTCATCTCCACGAGGTTCCGAACCTCGGACAAATAACCATTTATGGGTCCCAATGTTCGAACCCTAACACTTGGAATCTTGTGCCCTCATTCGAGTACTAACTGCACGGATGGCTCACGTGCCAATTGATTCATTTCCACCCATACAGCAAGTACAACAAGAGTATATTTACTTGACAACAACGAGGAACCCTAAATCCGTTAATAGTACTTAACTGCGTGTATGCTTGTGCAGGTTCCCTAGCATGATTCAACAACCAACAAGCATAAGGAAAGAAAAGGGCCACACGTACATTGTCATCTCACAAATTTCCACACGAATAAACTCACACAGTAAGTATTCCAGTACACAATCTCAACAACAAGGAAATTCCCCCAGGCCAACACAAGTATCACAATAACCCCAGACATAGCCCACCTTATCTCGCCACGCGTGCAATAGTAAAAAGTATAGGCCCTCCTTGTTTCGCCACACGTGCATAAAAATGTTCCCACCTTCTCTCGCCACATGCGCAACCCTCAATCTCATATCCCACCTTATCACGCTGCATGTGCAATATCAACATTAAACACGGCACGACAGAAGCCTCGTGCAAATCCCCATATCAATAACCAAATGGTAGAAACGTCGTGCATCACCACAACAAGTACAACAACAACAACAATGGAAATAGTTCAAGATACGATAAATACATCAAATCAAGAATCTTCGATCAAAATATAAGTAAAACTAGTTCACGAGAAATAGAAATAATAAGGAAAACTAGGCATATTAAGAACCGCTCAACAAGGAAGAACAATAGCATGTACCAGTTTCATCTAAATGCATGGTTTAACAACAAGAAATCAACACAAATCCGATAACTCTATGCACAAGCAAGTCAACTAAAGTATAGTCTATCCAAACTTCCTTTAAGGTCGGGATCTTCAGGGGTATTCAACAAATTTCATTTAAGGACAAGCAACGTGAAAATAATCATAACCTCAGTTAAGACCAAACCATTATAGAATGAGATGAAGATAATTACAATTAGATATAAGAAGTTAAGAAGACATATCATGACAGTAAAAACAAAATAAGATCTTCAAATAAGTCAATTAAGAGTCAAATAGGCAATAGGAGTAAATCCAAAAGTAAGAAATTCTACATTTAATCAAATAAAGATGAAACTAGAAATTAGGAAATTCAATCATGCCACGGAAAATTCATACTCGGCGAATATAAGGACCTAAGATTCCTAAAGGGTCAACTTTCCACAAATAAGTCCGAGCACACACTCGTCCCCTCGCGTACACGGACTACAATCAACATAGAAGACTCAAATCCTAAGGGGTAATTCCCCCACACAAGGTTAGGCAAGATACTTACCTCAAGGACGACAACCCGGTACTCTAAAATGGACTTCTCAAGGGAAAAGGCCTCCGGACGGCTCAAATCCAACTAGAACAACTTCAAAATACACATAAAGCTTATAAGGAGCTATTTCGGATAATAAAGTTTCGATCTTTACAAAAATCTAAAAAATGGACCCCCGGGCCCGCACCCCGTAACCGTCAAATTTATAAAATCTGAACACCCATCCCAAAATGAGTTCAACCATAAAAGAATTACCAAATTCCGATACCATTCCGTCCTTTAAATCATGAAATTTCTTTTTGAAAATTTTCTTAAAAAAAACAACATTTTCCCCAACCAAAAACACAATTGAAATGATAAATACAAAGACTAAATCATGGAATATATTTAATTATAGGTGAAGATCACTTACCCAATAGAATTTCTTGGAAAACCCACAAAGAATCACTCAAAACCGAGCTCTACAAGTCAAGAAGGGATAAAAATGGTATAGCCCTCGATTTGGAAATATATTCTGCCTGCCCAGGTATTTGTTCATCGCGATCGCGGAAGAATTGATGCGATCGCGTAGAAGGAAAATGGTTACTGTCCAAATTGTGCTACGCAATCGCGGAAGGTCTTATGCGATCGCGTAGTGAAGGAATTATCTGCTGCCTGAAGCCACACTTCACGATCGCGAAGCAGAAGATGCGATCGCCTTTAAGGAATAATTTGATGCCCAAATAAAAGAACTATGCGAACGCGGACAGAGAAGATGCGGTCGCGAGGAAAGAGTAAAAAGACTTTCACGATCGCGGACGAGGTCATGCGAACATGATGAACAATTAATTCCTCCTCCAAATTTACTCTTCGCGAACGCGGAGGAGCAGACGCTGTTGCGACCGAACACACCCACACAAGTATACGTGGTCGTCAAGTAATAAAGTAGTGAGTAGAGTATCGTCCCACGAAGACTTATGATTAACTTTTGACGGATTCAACTCAATTAACTTATTGATTCACGAGATTTATCACAAAAGATATAATTAACTATGTTACTACCTAAAATACCAATTAATGAATTAACTAGGAAATCAACCAACACAAATAGAAATTTCGATTAACAATCAATAGGAGAGGATATTCCAGGGTCACGGATTAGCTAACAATCGTGTACATTCTTGGCTTAAAATGACTAATTTATTTATCTAGATATTTGATTAATAAGGGTGATATTACTCGTTAGCACCTGTCGAGCCCTTACTCGCCTATCCAAGTTAACTTAATGCCTCTATGTCTATGGAATTAAGATTAACAAGAATTCATTTACAATTCCTATATTTCAACAAAGCAAGGCAAATAGGTATATGTCTATCCTAATTGTGAACCCGTTCCCCAATGCCCGGGTTCAAGAACCTGCTCTATTTAATTCTATATGCAATCTAGAATTCCCACTTTCGAGTTCAACTCTTGATTTGTAGATAGTATTTCACCGTTAGCTACTCAGTAAAATATTTAAGAACTNTGCGCATTAATGATAAAATTACACTTGTTATGTGCTTAATGGAGTTTATTTCATGTGTAGGTGAAGTGGAGATGGAAACGGAGCTAAAAGGATGCAAATACGTCGAAAAATACGCGAAAGGAGACACCCGGGCGATAGCCGGGCGACAGAGCCAAACAGCCAGCCCTACCCGGCGTTAGCCAGGCGTTAGGGCTGAAATGCCAGCCCTACCCTGGCGTTAGCCAGGCATTAGGGCTGAAACGCCAGCCCTAGCCTGGCGTTA
>ML421486.1:0-17282 GCA_005239525.1 Nicotiana knightiana | reverse complement strand
CCCCCTTTTTTCTTTTTTTTGTTTTGATTGAGTGTGAAGTGTGTGCATAGGAGTGCTTGTGTGCAGGTGAAGGGTTTATGCAAAGGGGGTATGGTTATTTACTTGTTGAGAATGCGGTGGGTAAGTTACCGCGTAACACATTACGTGACCGCATAAGTGTTATGCGGTGGTTTCAACTCAGGTTACTCACACCCATGATGCGGTGCACTTTTGCGATCGCATAAGTGATATGCGGACCGCAAAGTGCACATCTTCACCGCATTCTGGCACACAATTTTACCCCAACAATCTGTCCAAGTCTGCGATCACTATGCGGTCCGCATAGTCAATATGTGACCGCTTACGTGTAGCAAACTTCCCACTGTGATTTTTCTTCCATTTCATTCGCAATTTCACCCTGTTTTATGACCTTTTGGATCACCTACACTCTAACACACACTTCAATTTGCTCATTTTAATATATCTAACAAAAAACAAAAACAAAAAAATTAAAGGACAAAAAGGATGTTACCACAGATGGGTTACCTCCCATGAAGCGCTTGATTTAACGTCACGGCACGACGAAGTTGGCCCCTCCTTGGGCTTACTCATTGGTTGGGCATGGACCATCTTTGAGAGCCAACTGTTCCACCAAGTGTTTTTCTCCATATATGCCCAAGTAGTGCTTGACACGCTGGCTATTCACTTTGAAGGTTCGGAGCCCATCCTCCGATTCTAATACCACAGATACAAAAGGGGAGACATCCACCACCTTGAACGGACTGGACCACTTCGATTTGAGTTTTCCCGGGAACAACTTGAGCCTTGAATTGAAGAGAAAAACCAATTCACCCGACTTGAACTCCTTTTTCAAGATCTTTTTGTCGTGGATGAACTTCATCCTTTCTTTGTACACATTTGCACTCTCATATGCGTGGAAACGGAACTCCTTTATTTCATTGAGTTATGTTAACCTCAAATTTGCAACTTCGGCCTAGTCCAGATTCAACCTTTTTAAAGCCCACATGGCTTTATGTTGCAGCTCTACGGGTAGATGACATGCCTTGCCGAAGACTAATCGGTAAGGAGAAGTTCCAATAGGGGTCTTGTACATTGTGCGGTATGCCCAAAACGCGTCATCTAGCTTCCTTGACCAGTCGGTCCTGTTTGCATTAACAGTTTTTGCTAGAATATTCTTTATCTCCCGGTTGGAAACTTCAACTTGGCCACTTGACTGAGGATGATAAGGTGTGGCCACCTTATGTTTGACATCATATTTCTCCAGTAGCCCCGTGAAAGACTTGTTACAGAATTGAGATCCACCATCACTAAGAATGGCTCTAGGAGTGCCAAACCGTGTGAATATGTTTTTCTTTAAAAATACGGTCACACTCCTTGCCTCATTGTTTGGTAAGGCGGTTGCTTCAACCCACTTGGACACATGGTCCACTGCCACCAAGATGTATTTCATACCACATGAGCTCACAAAGAGACCCATAAAATCGATTCCCCACACATCAAAAATCTCGACTTCCATCACAAAGTGCATTGGCATTTCATGCCTCTTAGATATTGATCCTTGCCTTTAACATTGGTCACAAGCCTTGACCATTTGATTGGCATCATGATAAATCGACGGCCAATAATATCCACATTCAAGTACCTTCGTCGTCGTTCGATTTCCCCCATGATGACCCCCAACCGGTGAGTCATGGCATGCCTTAAGAATTGGCATAATCTCCTCTTCTGGAACACACCGTCTAATGATATTATCAGCACAAATGCGGAATAAGAATGGCTCTTCTCAGTAGTATTGCCGACACTCTCTCAAAAACTTCTTCTTCTAATAAGCTTCCAGTCCATCCGTAATGAGGTCGCTAACCAAGTAGTTAGCAATATCGGCGTACCAAGGAGTAGATGAAGAAGACAATGCCAAGATGTGCTCATCAGGAAAGGCATCATTGATATCAAGATTTTCCTTTGGTCGTCCGTCCTCTTCAAGCCTAGATAGATGATCCGCTACTTGATTTTCAGTGCACTTGCGATCCTTGACCTCAAAGTCAAATTCTTTCAATAAGAGGACCCATCGGCACTACCTTGGATCCCAACAAATAAGCTCAAAATTTTTCAAAGGCATATACAATGGCAAGAAGTTCTTGATATGTCAAAGTATAGTTCACTTGAGCACCATTGAGCATCTTTCTTGCATAATAGATAGGATGGAGAACCTTGTTATGCCTTTGGCCAAGCACTGCTCCAATAGCTACACCACTGGCGTCACACATGAGCTCAAATGGAAGAAACCAATCTGGTGTGACAATAATGGGTGTCGTGGTGAGCTTCATTTTTAGTTCCTCAAATTACTTAAGGCACTTTTCATCAAACACAAATTTGGCGTCTTTTTCAAGGATCTTGCACATGGGATTTGCAATTTTTGAGAAGTCCTTGATAAAGCGTCGGTAGAATCCAGCATACCCCAAAAAGCTTCGTACACCTTTTACCGAGGTTGGTGGAGTTTGTTTGAAGATGATTTCAATTTTTGCTCGGTCAACCTCTATGCCATGTTTTTAAATTTTGTGGCCCAAGACAATGCCTTCATCCACCATGAAGTGCCATTTCTCCCAATCTAGCACAAGGTTGGTTTCCTCACATCTTTTGAAGGTAGCTGGAGCGTTGCATAATCCAAATGGCATCTGGCTAAAAGCAAAATTTCCATATGGGCAAGTGAATGTTGTCTTTTCTTGGTCCTCCAATGTTATGTTGATTTGATTGTATCCGGAATATCCATCAAGGAAGCAATAGAATGACCTTCCCGCTAGCCGATCAAGCATTTGATCAATAAAAGTCATAGGGAAATGGTCTTTGCACGTGGCACTGTTAAGCTTCCGGTAGTCCATACACACTCTCCACCTGGTTACCGTCCTTCTTGGGATGATCTCATTCTTCTCATTGTGGATTACTGTCATGCCTCCCTTCTTTGACACACATTGCACTGGGCTCACCCAAGAACTATACGCAATGAGGTAGACCACCCCGGCATCCAACCACTTGATTATCTCCTTCTTGTTGCATCGATGGATTCAATCTCCTTTGGTGTTCAGCACTCGTCTTTCTTCCTTCCTCCAATTGGATTTTATGTTCACAAATTCCGGTGGGAATTCCCCGGATGTCCGCTATTGTCCATCCTATTGCTTGTCGGGGTTCCCGAAAGACATTCAACAATTTACCTACCTGCGCATCATCCAAAAAAGAGGAAACAATTACGGGTAAAGTATCATTAGAGCCAAGAAATTTATACCTCAAATGTGATGGGAGTGGCTTGAGCTCAAGTTGTGGCGGCTCAATGATGGAAGGCTTTGCGGGAGGAGTGGCTCTATTCTCTAAGTCAAGATAGAGCTTCTTCGGTGCATAACTTTAGGACCCACATCCTTCCAATGCATTCACGGCTTCTACATACCCCTCCATGTCTTCACCATCAAAATTTACCAAAATTGCCGCCAAGGCCTCGCCGAGGCACTCTTCCTCCATCTTCATGTCACTAGAATCTTCGACCTCATCAACAACATCTATGACCGAGATCCATTCATATGCATTCGGCAACTTCAAACCCTTACTAGCTTGGAAAGTGACTTCCTCATCATTCACTCAAAACTTGATTTCATTTCGTTCCGAGTCCATCAATGCTCTTCCCGTAGCAAGGAATGGTCTTCCCAATATGATAGGAATTTCCTTGTCAACCGCATAATCAAGTATAACAAAGTCGGCCGGGAGGAGGAACTTCCCCACTTTCACTAGGACATCATCAACAATACCCATGGGTCTCTTGATTGAACGGTTGGCCATTTGCAATCTCATACGTGTAGGTCTTGGAAAACCAAATCCCGCTTGTTTGTAAATAGCGAGAGGCATCAAGTTGATGCTAGCCGCATTATCATAAAGTGCCCTTGCAAAATCTCTCAACCCAATAGTACATGGGATGGTGAATGCTCCCGGGTCTTCCTTCTTCTCAACGGTTGTCGTAGCAATAATAGAACTAACCTGGTGAGTCATACTCACCACTTCATTCTTGGTAGATCTCTTTTTGGTCATCAAGTCCTTTAAGTATTTGGCAAATCCCGACATCTCTTGGAAAGCCTTCAAGAACGGGATGTTCGCCGACAATTGCTTCAAAATA
Organism: Nicotiana knightiana; assembly: GCA_005239525.1. Classification (NCBI taxonomy): domain Eukaryota; kingdom Viridiplantae; phylum Streptophyta; class Magnoliopsida; order Solanales; family Solanaceae; genus Nicotiana; species Nicotiana knightiana. Next base: position 13,129 of record ML421486.1, on the reverse strand, counting down.
TCATAAAACTTCTCAAACTTGCTATCATCTACCGTTCTTGCAAGCCTTTGAGGGAATGGAGGAGTAGGTCGAGGAATCGGTGGAGGAGCTTTTGGGGTCTCCTTCACCTTTTCCTTAACCTCTTCATGCTTTGATTTTTGGACTTTCACCTCTTGGGAGGGCTTCTCACTCTCAACAACAACCGGCACTTCAACTTGTGCCTCAACTTCTTGCTCAAAATCATCCACTTCAACTACTTGTTCACTTTCATCTTGAAGGACTTTCCTGCTTCTAGTAGTAATAGCCATGCAATGAGAAGATGGAGCGCTTGAATTCCCTTTTGGGTTGACAATTGTATCACTTGGAAGAGTACCTTTGAGCTTTGGATTTTGTTCTCTTGACAAGTCTTGCATTTGCATCTCAAGATTTTGTATAGAGGCGGTATGTGACCCCACAATTTCGGACATGTTTTTCATTGTAGCATCGCCTCTCTCTTGATTTTGAAAGATTTTTTCAAGCATTCCTTCCAACTTGGATTCATTTGAAGGACCTTCCTTGTAGTGTGAGGAGTTATAATAGTGCCCCTTTGGTGGAACAGTGGGGTTGGAACTCCGGTTGGCATAGTTGTTATTGTTGTTGTTCCAATTACCTTTACTCGACCCACCTTGATCATTGCGCCAATTTTGTTGGCCTTGCCCTTACGGGTTTGGCCTCCATTGATTTTGTTGGCGATACCCACCTTGAGGATTATGGACATAGTTAGCTTCTTCGAATTCTTGATTTCCCATTGGTTGCATATCTTCCACAACATTTACCTTCCTTGTCTGTCTTTCCGTGAACATATCGGTCAGCACATCAATGTTTGTGGTAAGACCGGCAATCAATTGGTCTCTCTCTTAGTTTTCTTTGATCATGTTGGTGAGAGACGGAGTACCATAAGAAATTCCACCACTAGCATCTTCAGAGTGCCATGCTTGATTGTGTTTGGCCATTTTATCCAAAACTTACGTAATCCTGGCGAATGATTTGTCCATGAAGGATCCGTCTGCTGCGTTTTGGCTATGGACTAGGACAATGGATCCAACCCATGTATAACTTCTCCATCAAAATAGCATCCGGAAAACCATGGTTCGGTGACCTCACTAAGTAACTTGAATCAGTCCCACGCTTCATGTAAGTGTTCACCTGGTAGTTGTTTGAAGAAGAAGATTTTATCTCTAAGCTCAGACTTCTTGATCTGTGGGAACCACTTGGACAAGAAGGCACGGACAAGTTCGAGCCAAGAAGTGATAGATTGAGGAGGTAGATTTTGAATCCACTTTCTCTCTTCTCCAGTCAATGAGTATTTGAACACTCGCAATCTCAGGGCGTCGTCTGTTACATTATTCTGTTTATGCATGGCGCGCACACCCAAGAAATTCCTAAGGTTCTGCGTTGGATCATCATCAGTAGAGTTCCTGAATAATCCTTCTGCCTTAAGCATTAGGATTAATATGTGCTCTACTTTGAATGTAGCAGCTTCCCATGAAGGAAGGATAGCGTTGGTATCATCAAGATATTCCTTAATGTTCGCAAAGGGATTCTCCTCTTCATCATAATCGGCCATTCTTACCTAGCACACCAAGAAAAATGTGATGGAATAGAAAATATGTAAAGTAAAGTGCACACTAGTTAGTAATTTCAAAACCGTATTCCCCGGCAACGGCGCCAAATTTTACACCTTAAAATAGTGTAAAGCGGTCGATGTAAAATATAATAACCCAACTAGGTTGGGGTCGAATCCCACAGGGAATAGGCGTGAAAGGATTACTTGAATAGTGTGGAGCTTAACTTAAATCCTGATTCTATTCCATTAGCGTAACAAGAGTATTGTAATTGAGTGTGTTGTAATTGAGTGAAATAATAATAAGTATAATTTTATAAGATTGTAATTAATTTGATTAACTAAACCAAGGTTGTGTCCCCTTTAATGAAATGTAATGCTATCGGTGTTAATATGATATATTTCTAATGGAAGGTCCTTTTGATATGCAAATGATTTCTAAATGACTACCCAATATTTTTCAATAGTTGAGTCGTATTTCCTCTTTAATACTTTTTCAAATATAAAAGAGTTGCAATTAATAATAATCAATTTATGCCAAATAAAATACACTTATTCCTAAACGATTCTATTAAACAAGGTTTAAAGCCTCGAGTTTTTGATATTTACTTCTACCAAACCCTAACCCACTTTTCCAAGTAAAGAAAGAGTATTATGACACTTGTTAATGTTTGCAACCACCAACAATAAATGAAGAATGAGAAATAAATATATATCAACCAACCATTATATATATATTCAATGGTAAACATCCATTAACATTACATCCATTTAGGGTCCACAACCTTAGTATTTAAAACTATCCACACATGCTAAAATACAAAAAGAAGAGAATATTAAATATCATAGTGCTTACAAAAGTGCAAGATTCTTCACTCTCAAAATTCCAAAAGATGGGAATATTCAATGCTTGGAATGTAGCTCCTTTTTAAGACTAGGTGCCCCCACAAAACCCTAATAAATTTATTTATAGTGGGCTAAAAATCGGGGACAATTTCGGACAAAAATACCCTTATATGTCAATTATGCGACCGCATATCTGTCGCCTAATAGACATGCGGTTCCCATTCTCTTCAAGTCTGTCGCATCTTCACAACCCTAGGTTCCAGATAGTCATCGCATATTGATTATGTGGTCCGCATTGTTGATATGCGACGGCATCTTGCCATCACATTTTTGGACTCAGCAATGTCTACTGGGGGTTTGCGACCCATTATGCGGTCCGCAGACTTGTTATGCGACCGCATAATGGATCACATTTTCTTTGCTTGAATTGTCCAAACAACCTGTTGTGGTTTGCGGTCTCCATGAGCATTATGCGGTCCGCATGTTCAGTTTGCGATCGCATTTTTTCTTCTTCTAGATCTTTTGCGGATTTTTGATTTCATTTCCATGTTTTTTGGGTCCTCAAGCCTCATGCACTTTAAAACATCAAAGTTACATAAGTACAACATACAATTGCACTTGAAACGAGCTCTAAAATCTAAGCAATTGGTATTAAATGTGCCAAAATTCTCCAGCACATCAGGTGACTGTCGAGGACAGTCACATGCCTTGCTTGAGTTCTTACAATTTTGATGTTTCCTCGTGGAGGTCTTACATTGGTGCCTTAGGAGGGCTTATGATCTCGAAGTTGTCGGCCCTGAGGTCTTATTGCTTCTAGTTTTTGATAACTAGATGGGGTGACTGTCGAGGACAGTCCCCGAGTTGGGGTTATGCCTTTTTTAAGGTCTTACAATTTTGTACATGCCCTGCTTGAGGTCTTACAGTTTTGATGTTGCCTCGTGGAGGGATTACATTAGTGACTTATGGAGGGCTTATGAGCTCGAAGTTGCCGGCCCTGAGGTCTTATGGCTTCGAGTTTTTGATAACTCGATGGGGTGACTGTCGAGGGAAGTCCCTGAGTGTTTGGAATCTTTGGCCCTGGGGCCGTTTCTTGTGAAAATAGCAAACTTCTTTGATGCGCGAAGTGTTTTGATGATAAAAAATTCTTTTCCGATTACTTGGTACAAGTACATATCTTTCACCATCGAGGGTTCGATTATTCTGTGAGGACACGGTTCATTCGACCGTTTGGTCCTATACATTGTTCTCCTGTCGAGACCCTCTTTGGCATGTTTCAGTGATCTCCCGGGGGGATGCCCCTCAGTATTTGAGGTTGATCGAAGAGAAGCCTTGAATACCTGGTGAGTTCTCCTAGGTAGTATGTGGGTGTTTCCTCGTTGAAAACCTCGTCGGTAAAACCCACTTGGGATAAAATCCTACGTGAGGGAAAAAGAGCACAACTCATGCTTTAAAACCTAAGGCCTTCGAGCTGGAGGGTGCTCCGATTCTTTTCAATCGAACACCCGCACATAGGTTAGCATAAAACGTGAAGGAAAGAGGGAGAGGATTGTACCTTAACTGTGGTGGCATTCAAGCCTCGATATGCTTCGGTTACTCATTCCATGGACGCGGCACGATCCTTTATTCGTTCATCAAGGATACGCTTTGTGATCGCTACTTGGCTACTTGCTTGTTCTTTGGCTCCTTCGATGTAGAAGGTGCCGGCGGCGGTGCCACATCGTGTACTGCGAACATTTATTTTGATGCGTGTTGTTCCCCGTATACTATTTTTATTCCATCCTTTGTAGGGAACTTCATCATTTGATGAAGGGTTGACAACACCGCCCTCATACTGTGAATCCATGGCCTTCCGAGAAATGCATTGTATCTCATGTCACCTTAGATGACATGAAACTTGGTGTATTGAATTGTACCGGCCACGCTGACTGGGAGGATGATTTCCCCTTTCATTGTTTCGCTCGCCATGTTGAATCCGTTGAGGACACGGGAGGCGGGCACGATCTGGTCGAACAACTTGCTCTACCACCCTCGACCTAATTATATTGGCCGAGCTACTTGGATCCACGAGCATACGTTTAACCTGAAATTTATTCAAAAGAAAAGAAATTACCAGTGCGTCATTATGAGGTTGATACAAGGTCTCTATGTCCTCTTCGCTGAATGAAAGAACAATCTTCAGGTATGTAGCCCCGAATTCATTTTTCCCTGGTGATGGATACTTTTGTTTGCTTGAAAATGGGTCCCCGAGGGACGTCGACTCCTCCAATAATCATCTGGATGATGTGCCGTGGTTCTTATGTTTCATTCTTCTTGTTCACTTCTCTTTCCCGAAATTAGTTTTTAGCTCGGTCGTTGAGGAACTCTCGAAGGTGTCCTTTGCTAATTAGTCTGGCTACCTCTTCTCGAAGTTGCCTGCAATTTTTGGTCCTATGGCCGTGGGTACCGTGATATTCACCTATTAAGTTAGGGTTTCTTTCCGAAGGATATGATAGTACGGGTCTTGGCCACCTGGTATCTTTGATTTTACCTATGGCTGATATGAGGTCTGAAACATCAACGTTGAAGTTGTACTCAGATAGACGGGGTACCTCTACCGGCCCTGTGTGCCTATCTAACCCTGCTTTGTTTATGAGTCCCCGAGGATTTTATCCCGGATCCATCCTTTGGTCACTTCGAGCTAAGTTACGCCTTGGGATATTTCTCCGATTTTCTATATACGGTTGATACCTTTCTTTGATTGGCCTCGGCTCTCTTTCTGGGAGCCTCGATTCCTTTGCTAAGAGCATGTTGGGATACACCGAGCCCGAGGGGGGTTCCAATTGGTCATCCTCGACTCTGATCTTTGACTGATACCTGTTGTGCACATCCTCCCAAATTACGGCGGGATACTCGATTAAGTTTTGGTTCAACTGCTTTGAAGCTATCAAGCTTCGTTAATTCAAGCCCTGAGCGAAGGCTTGTACTGCCCAATCATCGGAGACCGGTGGTAATTCCACCGTTCTAGTTGGAAGCGGGATACGAACTCCCTCAACATCTCATTCTCTCTTTGTTTGATTTTGAAGACATCATATTTCCTTGTAACGACCTTGATGGCACTAGCATGTGCCTTCACAAAGGAGTCCACCATCATGGCAAAAGAATCTATCGAATTGGGGGGCAGGTTATGATAACACATCATGGCCCCTTTGGATAGTGTTTCTCTAAATGTTTTCAACAGTACGGATTCAATCTCATCATCTCTTAGGTCGTCCCATTTCACAGCATAGGTGTAGGCAGTAATGTTCTCATTAGGGTCCGAGGTCCTGTTGTACTTCGGGAGATCAGGCATTCTGAATTTTTTCGGGATGGGCTTCGGGGCTGCACTTGATAGGAATGGCATTTGCACGAACTTTTTTGAATCTACACCCTTCAGAATAGGGGGTGCGCCCGACTCAATCCTCTTTGTGAGTTCTTCGAGCATCTTCATAATGGTGGGGTCGGTTGCTGACCTATTATTGCTCGACTTTTCTGGTGCCTGTTCGACTCGAGGGGCCGTTTCTGGTAGTGTTGTGCTTGGGGTTCTCTGATGGCTTTGTAGCTGAGCAATAGCCACTTGTTGTTCTTGCAACATCTCAAAAATGGCGTGAAGACTAACTTCCCTTTCCTTTTGAGCAGGGGCTCCCTATGCCTCACGCTGGTCTCCTTCACGCACACTTTCTTCTGTATGAGAGCTCACATCGACATGTTGAGCGTTGCGTGAGCCTCATCGACAGGGATTTGCACTGGTGCCCCTTTAAGGTTTAGCGGTGGTACACCGGCACCTGAAGCAGCTGCGCCATTCTCTCCGTGATCCTCAGGACCGTTATTTGCATGTGCGATTACTGAGTAAGATATTTTCTCACCTAAAATTAAAGAATCTTGGACAAGAAAAAGTGTAAAGAATAACTTGTATTTTTAGAAAATCATCACTAAAACATTCACTATTATTTTTAGCCCCACGGTGGGCGCCAAACTGTTTACTTTGAAATGGTAATTACAATTATATTTGATTTTGTGGTTCTAAAAATACGTGATCTATTTTAATACAAGTTGTTTAGGAAGTAGATTCTAGGTGAGAAGTGAGAAAACGAAATAATAGTGAAGGGTTACAATATTTTGCAAATCGAGCAGTGGAGAGACGGGGTCTCGAGCTTAGTCGGAATGAGCCTCGAGGTCGAGCTTAAGAGCTTGACAAGGTGCTGTCGAGAATGATATATCAGTATTGAAGGCCTCGAAGATGGCATATTTGTGACTAATAACGAGTAATAAATGAAGAACAACTAATGAACACAATAAATGAAAGGCAATAAATCAATAAAATAATTGTAAAGAATGTTTGAGTTAGAGAGCAGAGAATGTTTTTGTTCTTGTATTCAATATCATGTGTCTTACAAAATGACAAGGGTCCCATTTATATATGAGGTGGAATCCCAACATAGTACATGTGTAATTATTACAAAAGAGAGATGGTTGGTACAACCATTTAATACCACGGTACGGGCTTGTACTATTTTGCATACTTAGTCAGCTTTAACCAAGTGCCTTTTAGGAGTTTCCCACCTTTCTATGATATTCTTCGATCTACACTGCTTCGGGGTCGATAACCCTCGATATGCCCCCTCGATGCCAAAACTCGAACCTTCGAGCCTTCTGAGTATCGTAATGATCGTAAAATCGGGTTCTCCCATTTTAGTCGTATACATAAATTATACTCCCTAAGAAACACATTCTTCAGGATGATACATCACATACTTGGCCATGTATTATTTGTGTGTTTTGATGTTTCACCTAAATATTTTGAAAAATTTATCGAATTTGTAAAAGAAAAGTTCTTTTCTTTTTCTTCATAGCTCTGTCGTGCCTCTGCTACCACCACCACCAAACCACAACCCATGATACAATAACTTTTACAACCACCCTTCTTATTTCTTCTCCCTCCCGATACCAATTTCATTTAACATTCCACATCATAAACTGCTATTGCAATAACCACCTTAATAGACCAGTGTAATAACAAATTTTCACGTCCAGAAAAATAAATAATCAAGACTGAAAAATTACGTAGCAAATGTAGTATTTGATTTCAATAATTAATGAGTGTTACAATCTCTATGGTATTCCTCTGATTCGTCAAGAATATAAAGTATCTTAATGAGCTTGACTTTGATTTGATTCAAGGTTGTAAAGCTTGGTCTTGAATCTCCTTCTTGAGATTGAATTTGGATTTGATCACAAACAAGTAATTTAATCTTGAACACCTTGGTATATGATTTGGCTTTGTTCTTGATCTTGAACTTGAACTTGTAGCTTGAGTGCTTGAACTTGTAGCTTGTAAAGAAATTTGCGGTGTTAGATCCACGAGCTCTCTGCTTGCTTCTTGTTATCACTTCTGGTGTCTTCTAGCTTTATGAAGACCTCTATTTATAGTTGTAGGGAATGGTGTGGCTCTGCGATTTGATTGGTCCGTTTGAATTGACCAATACCATCTAGACACTTGGCACAACTCTATTGGTTGTTGAGTTGACTTGTTATGCCACCCTTTCTTGACATATGCCATGGTTTCATTGGCTCATTTATTTGGCTTGGATTGCCACATCACTTGACACATGGCATGATTTTATTAGCTCGTTCTTGTGACTTGGATTGCCACGTCACTTGACATGTGGCATGAGCCAGGGCTTTAAGACGGGCTACTAGTTGGACTTTGGGCTAGTAAAATGGGCTCGTCTTTTGGAGTCCAATTAAATGGACTGCCGAAATAAAATACTTTAATTAAATCCATGGTGGACTTAAACAACTAATTTTAATTTGAGCTTAACATTTATTGAATGTAAGAATTTATCCAAACATAATATGAATTTTAATTCCACAAAATTCATGTGTTTACAAATGCCCTCTACTTCAAGACTTGTCACAGTTGACCTTTGAAGATTAGTTTTGAAGTACCCATGACGTTCCTCCTTTTAAGAGAAAAATCTAATAGAACTTTGTCAATGTTGCTAAGTCCATAACATTAGTTACGTCAATTTCCTTCTAAAATATACAATATAATTTGTTTGTCATTTGCTAGTGGCTTTTACCTTTCAATTCATACTTAAACAATTAAATAATAATGTTAAAGCTATGAATCTTGAGCAAATCAGTAAGTTTACCCACCATCAGTCGTATATGGCATTTGAACACCATATTCTATCCAAGATCACGTCATTTTCTCGTTATTAGTTTTCTGATCTTGCGTGATTCGCCTAGCATGTGGTTTTAACGAGGAGACTAAGGCCTCATTTGTTTGCACTTAATGGAGGTCTGAATCTTAATTATTCAGATTTCAGATATGAAGTGCATTTCTTTTTAAAGTCTGAATCTTAATTATTCAGATCTTAATCGTGAAGTGTGTTTATTTTTTTACTTCACAACCACTTAATGAGTCTGAATAGGTCTGTATTATTAAGATCTATAACAGAGACTTAATTTCATTAAGATTCTATCATCCATATTTCTTATTAACTGTCGACACCGCCTACCATTATCAACTACCACCATGCCACCCACCACCACCATACTCAAACCACCACCACCATCATCCTCAATCATAGTCGCCACCGTTATCGACTACCACCACCCACCATCCCCGCCACTCCCACCACCATCATTCTCAACGACAACCAGCACTCATCCACCTCAACTACCACAACTTACCACTCAATCACCATTGACAACCATAGCTGGCACTGTCAATTATTATAAACTACCGCCACCACCCGCCATTATTAAATGTCGCCACCCACCACCACCAACGTTAATAATAATAGCTACCACTTCCAATCACCACTAGTTACTGCCCTAAACTACCACCATCAACCAAATCTACAATCAACCACCGGTTTTAGTCGGTATTCACAAGCACTACCGTTAGCCATCACCACCAGCAACTATCATATTTTAAAAAGCTATACATTGTAGTGATGGAATATTAGATTAATTAGTATTTTATTTGAATTTATGTTCATTAATTTTCAAATAAACGTAAATTTTATATATTCAGATGTTAAAAATCAAACAGTCTTAATCATTCAGTATTCAGATCTTAATACACATCTTAACATTCAGATGTATATTCAGATTCAGATGTCTTAATCTTAATACACATCTTCATATCTATACGTGTATTCAGATTCAGACGTCTTAATCTTAAAAGAAACAAATGAGGTCTAAGTATTTGAATTTAGATCACCTAACCGTCTTTAAGTAGATCACCTAGTCCCTCTTTATGTATTTTTTTTTTGTTGGGAACGGATAACTCCACATGCAACTGTTGAAAATGTAAACTTGATTTTTGGGTTTTTGGGTTGGGCCACAATATTTTTTTAAAAGGCCAATTATTAAGAATATTCTAGAAATTATCATATGAATAATGTTATTAATAGAATACTCTAGAATATTGTAGTATAAGAAATATCTAGAGTATATGGAATATAATAGTATGTTCTAGAGTAATCTTTGTTATGACTACATTAAGAGAAAAGTGTAGAATACTCTAGAGACTTATTTGTAGCCATTAGATTAGAATTAAAGTGGCTTAATCCTAGCCATTGGTTGAGGTGGTGCCACTAGTATAAATAGGGGTGATGTCTTCAAGTTTTAAAATCAAGAAGTTGTAATACAAGTTAGCCTTTTCCCAAATATTCTAGCCTCTCCTTTCAAAATACCTCTCATTTCAAACAAAGTGGTATCAGAGCTACTTTGATCCTTCGGCATGGCTAATTTGCAATCGTTCCAAGTTCCTTTGCTTAACAAGAGCAACTTCGACAATTGTAGCATAAAAATGAAGGCGCTATTGGGAGCCCACGACGTGTGGGATATCGTCGAGAATGGTTACGAGGATCCGCAAGACGACACCGGACTATCCCAACAATAAAGGGATAAGTTACGGGATGCGAGAAAGAGGGACAAGAAAGCTCTCTTCTCATCTACCAAGATTTGGGGGACGACGATTTTGAGAAATCTCAAGCGCGAGCACCGCCAATGAAGCATGGGAGAAGCTTCAAAATTCTTGCAAAGGAGCCGAGCAAGTAAAAAAGGTACGTCTCCAAACTTTAAGAGGAGAATTTGAATCTTTGCATATGAAAGAGTCCGAGTCGGTTATGGATTACTTTTCAAGAGTATTGATNGGAGGATATAAGAATCATGGAGAAAATTTTGAGGTCACTAACTCCAAAATTTGAGCATATAGTGGTGACAATAGAGGAGACTAAGAATTTAGAAGAAATGACTATTGATCTCCTATTGGGGTCGTTGCAAGCATATGAGGAAAAACAAAAGAAAAAACAAGAAATTGTAGAACAACTTTTAAAGTTACAAGTAAAGGAGAAAGAGGAAATCTCTAGCTCAAGTCGAGATCAACAAGGGAGAGATCGTGGCCGAGGTCGAGGACGAGGACGTGGTCGTGGACGTGGATACGGACGAGGTGGCTTCACCAACTACGAAACGAAGGATTTCTCAAGGAATGGTCGAGGAGGGAGCAATTCACGGTCGAGGTATGACAAATCTTCAATAAAGTGTTATGATTGTCACAGATTTGGGCACTATGCTTCCGAGTGCAGAGATGCAAAATCAAAAGTTGACGAGAAGGCTAATTATGCCGAGAACACAAGCGAAGCAAATGGTAGTGTTCTCCTGGCATATAAAGGAGAAGCTGGAAACCAAGATGACGTGTGGTACCTCGACACCGGTGCAAGCAACCACATGTGTGGGAAGAGAAGCATGTTCGTGGAGCTTGATGAGTCGGTAAGTGGAAGTGTCTCCTTTGGTGATGAATCTAAGATTTCAGTCAAAGGAAAAGGCAAGATTTTAATTCGTCTAAAGAATGGAGATCACGAGTTTATTTCAAATGTCTATTATGTGCCCCCATATGAAAAATAATATTTTGAGTTTGAAACAACTCTTAGAGAAAGGTTATGATATTCACATGAAAGATTATAACCTTTCAATAAGAGATGGCAAAAATAATCTCATAGCCAGGGTGCCAATGTCTCAAAATAGAATGTTCATATTGAATATTCGAAATGACGTGGCAAAATGCTTGAAAGCTTGTTACCAAGATAAGTCTTGGTTATGGCACCTTCGATTTGGGCACTTGAATTTTGGCGGATTAAAATTATTATCAAGTAAAGAGATGGTGAAAGGATTACCATCTATAAAGCATCCAAATCAACTATGCGAAGGATGCCTACTCGGGAAGCAGTTCAGGAAGCCGTTCCCAAAGGAGTCAAGCTCAAGAGCTCAGAATCCATTGGAGTTAATACATGCTGACGTTTGTGGGCCAATCAAGCCAAGATCCCTCGGTAAAAATAATTATTTTCTACTTTTCATTGATGATTATTCTAGAAAAACGTGGGTGTACTTCTTGAAGCAGAAATCAGAAGTTTTTGAAGCCTTCAAGAAATTCAAGGTTGCTGTCGAAAAAGAGAGTGGGCTAGAGATCAAAGCTCTAAGGACCGATCGAGAGGGAGAATTTACATCCACGGAGTTTCTAGAATTTTGCAAGCAAAATGGAATTCGTCGGCCTATGACAGTTCCAAGATCTCCCCAACAAAACGGAGTTGCAGAAAGGAAGAATAGAACCATTATAGAGATAGCGCGGAGCATGCTTAAAACAAAGAACATACCAAGAAAGTTTTGGGCTGAAGCAGTGGCGTGTGCGGTCTATCTAAACAACCGATCTCCAACACGAAGCATTTGGGGAAAAACTCCACAGGAAGCTTGGAGTGGTAGAAAGCCAGGAATTGCCCATCTCAGAGTATTCGGGAGCAAAGCATATGCACACGTTCCCGATCAAAGAAGGAATAAGCTGGATGATAAAAGCGAGCCTTTCATCTTCATCGGGTACGATTCTAACTCTAAAGGCTATAAATTATATAATCCATCCACGCAGAAAACGGTGATAAGCCGAGATGTGGAGTTCGACGAAGAAGGAGAATGGGATTTTGGCTCCAACAATGACTCTACCTTTATCCCTGAATTCGAAGACAATAAGATGGTCGAGCAAGCAAAGGATGTACAACAAGAGCTAGCCACTCCACCCATTTCACCTGTAGTAAGTGTTGAAGACTCACCGCCTTCTAGAGCCNTGTTGTGTCTATTTGCTGACTGTGAACCAGTTGATTTCAATGAAGCTGCGCAAAGTTCAAAATGGCGAGATGCAATGGACGAAGAAATTAAAGCCATAGAAAAGAATGACACATGGGAGCTTGCGACACTACCAAAAGGGCACAAAGCTATTGGAGTTAAGTGGGTGTATAAACTTAAGAAGAATTCCAAAGGAGAAGTTGAGAGATATAAAGCAAGGCTCGTCGCAAAAGGATATAGTCAAAGAGCTGGCATCGACTATGACGAGGTATTTGCTCCAGTCGCTCGCTTAGAAACTATTAGATTAATAATTTCTCTTGCAGCCCAAAATAAATGGAAGATATATCAAATGGATGTCCAGTCAGCCTTCTTGAATGGAGTACTAGACAAAGAAGTCTACATCAAGCAGCCTGATGGCTATATGGTGAAAGGGCAAGAAGAAAAAGTTTTAAAGCTAAAAAAGGCCCTATATGGATTAAAGCAAGCACCAAGGGAATGGAATAGTCGGATTGATAAATACTTGGAGGAAAATGGCTTTACTAAATGCCCACATGAACA